>PVIU01002213.1:0-135698 GCA_004026605.1 Ondatra zibethicus | reverse complement strand
GCCCCTAAATAATATGGACTTGCTCTGGCCAGAAGCTATAGCAATATTCCCATGGGTCTTTGTACATCAGTCAAGATAAAACACAGAGAAGCCCAGAAACTTAGGGCAGGAGGGGCCAGATGACTACCTGGGTCCTCTAAGGCCCAGAGATAGTAAAAATGTTCAGGAGAGAGAAGAAAAAAAATCGAGACAGATTTGCAAATAGAACATTGAGCTTATGTTAATTTTAAAATGAAATTAATTCCCATACCCTAATTAAGTGTATAATTCGGTAGTAAATCAGTACAATTTGCAACGTTGTACAACCATGTCCACTGCCCAATTCCACAACACTTTTAAGACCTGCTCAAGAGGAGCCCAATATCCACAGTCATTCCCTTCTTCCCCTCCGCCCAGTCCCCTCTGGCCACTGCTCTGCTCGCTACTGCAGACAGGTTTGGGCATTTCAGCACGAGGCTGTCTTCCTTCACTCTGCATTCTGTGCTCAGGTTCATTCATGCCGCACATGGCTCAATTCATCATTCCTCTGTATGGCTGCAGTCAATGGCTTTAAATACACCTTTAGAGACTCCTAAGGTTTCCTGGCAATAACTGGAAGGTCATCAGTGAGGTTGGGACCTTGGGATGAGGTGGGTAGCACTCTGAGCATGGCCACCATCTACACTTTAAAAAGAACAGCTCTGATTTACCCACTTTATTTGCTGACACTCCTTGTAACACTTCACTTGGAACTCGGGCTAAAGTCAAAATTTTCCATCCGCTGCGGGATGTTGCGGAATTGCAGGACATGGCTGGGCCTCCAAGGTGGCCAATCTCAGGAGTTCTTCTCCGGAACCTTGATGGTGACAGTCTTCACCTCCGTGTAGGCTCTCAGCCCATCTTCCCCCAGCTCCCTCCCGTTGCCGGATTCCTTAAAGCCTCCAAACGGTGTGTGACAGGTGACGATATTGTAGGTGTTCACCCACACTGTCCCAGCTTGCAGGGCCTGGGTGAAGTATAAGGCTTTGTCCAGGTCTCTGGTGAACACAGCTGCGGCCAGGCCATACCTGGTGTTGTTGGCCCTCTGAATCACTTCCTCGATCTTCTTGAACTTAAACAGAGGCTGCACGGGCCCAAAGATCTCCTCTCTTGCAATCTTCATGTCGTCCTGCACATCCCCAAAGACTGTGGGCTTGATGAAGAAGCCACGATCCCCAAAACGCTCCCCACCGCAGAGAAGTTTGGCCCCCTCCTTCTGACCAACCCGGATGTAGCCCAGGATTCGTTCAAACTGCTCCTTGTCCACCTGAGGCCCCTGTTGTGTGTTCAGTTCAAAGGGGTTCCCGACTTTCCTCTGCTTGGCCTTCTCCACAGTTCTCTCGAGAAACTCCTGATAGATGGATTCTTCCACAAAGGTCCGGGAACCCGCACAGCAGCACTGGCCCATGTTAAAGAAAAGGGCTTCGTGACACTGGTCTACAGCATGAGCCATATCAGCGTCTGCCAGCACGATGCTGGGGCTCTTCCCACCCAGCTCCAAGGTGACTCTCTTGAGGTTGGAGTCCCCAGCAGCTTTCTGGATCATGTGGCCCACCTCGGTGGAGCCCGTGAAGGCAACTTTATCCACATCCATATGCTGGGCTATGGCTGCCCCTGCGGTGGGGCCATAGCCAGTGATGATGTTCACCACTCCCGGGGGAAACCCTGCCTCCTTGATGAGGGAGGCCAAGTACAGGGCAGAAAGTGGGGTTTGCTCCGCCACCTTCATGACCACAGTGTTGCCTGTAGCGAGTGCTGGGGCCAACTTCCAGCCCTGCATGACCAGTGGGAAATTCCATGGGATTATCTGGCCACAGACACCCACTGGCTCATGCCGGGTGAAGCAGAAATGCTCGCCATCCATAGGGATGGTTTTACCATGCCACTTGTCAGCCCAGCCAGCAAAGTAACGGTACACCTTGATGACCTCATCCAGGTCCAAGACATAAGACTCCTGGAAAGGTTTCCCATTATCCAAGGTCTCCAAAGAGGCCAAGTACACCCGATCCCGTTCCACAAGATCAGCCAAACGGTTCAACAGGCGGCCTCGCTCTGAGGCATCCATTCTGCGCCATGGGGACCCCAGGCGGAAGGCCTCCCGGGCTGCTTTCACAGCCAGGTCTACATCTGCCTGGTCACCTTCGGCCACATGCCCGATGACCTCGCCTGTGGTGGGGTTCACTGTAGGAAAGGTCTTTTTGCTGACCGCATCGCGCCACTCATTGTTGATGAACAGCTGGTTGTAGCGAATCTCTGGGTTTGGGATTGGGTTCGGGAGAGCAGCTACCGTAGAGTACGAGGGGGGCCGACCCTGGAGGCAGAGCAGCCGGTGCGCCAAGAATCGGATGCTCAGCATGTTGAGGACCTTGGAGCAGATAGAAAAAAAAAAAAAACAAGGTGAACCGGTAAGAGTGGGCGGGGCTACCGGGAGGCCCACTGATGCCAAGGAGAGTAACCTCCTCAAACATAGGCTGTGGAGTACAAAGGCCCGAAGAACTCTCTGGTCCACCCATCGTGTCCCCGTCAAGTCTGGCCCACTCTCGCACCTCTTCTGGGTCTCTTGTGAAATATCAGCTGCTCTGCAAGGCCCTTCTTGGTCCTCCCGTTGCAGTGTCTGGGAGCTATAGCCCACACTTCTGAATAGAAATTTAAGGCGCTAATGAGACACACCAGACATGACGTCCGTGGATAGTCAGAACGGTTGAGGAAAAGCCTACACTGTGGAAGTGAGGCAGAAAGGCCAGTGTGTGACAAAAGTCCTGGTCCTCTGTGAACCTTTCATGTTTGAGCAGCTAAATCTCTTCTCTCCAGCCCTGCTCCCTCCCCTTTGGGAATGGTCTTTCCCTTAATAACATGTCCCCACATCTCTGTTCCTGCTACTACTGTGTGCTTCTGCTTAGTTCCCTGCCTGGGAACACAAGAATCAGGAGCTGGGACAGGTGATATATAGCCCAGATGATGAGAGTACTCCCTAGCTAGCACAAAGGCCTGGGTTCAGCCACTGATGGGGCACCTCCCTGTAACCCCAGCCCTTAGGAGGTAGAGGCAGGAGGATCAGGAGTCAAGGCCATCATTGACTACATAGTGAGTTTGAAGATAATCTCTGACACGACAGACCATCTGAACAATAGACCTTGGAATACCCCTGAACCCCCAGATTATTGCTTCTCAACCTCACACACCACAGACTGTCTTTACATGTGTGTGTTAGTGATGGTGAGCTCCTCCTCCAGGCCAGGGACTTTTGCAGCTGCCATTCCATCCACTGCTAGTGTTACAGACCCAGAGGGAAGGAACACTGAGGGACCAGAATTTCTCCAGGAAGCCCCCTTCAGAGGATGACAATATCCCAGAGCCTCAGAAGATAACGCAAAGTTCCGAGAATTCGTATCACCGCTGAAATCTGCACACGCAGAACTCCTAGCCTGTTTCACCCTTTCCATAAAATCTTAGTGCGGCTACAGGCAAGGCCAAGAGAAACTAAGAACTTTCTTTCCCTAGTTCTGGCTAAAACCATAAATAAACCAATCTCAAGCTGGGTGCTACATACAACTCACGACTATAACCAAACAAGCACTTGGGAGTTCAAGGTCAGCCTGGTCTACAGAATGAGACTCCTCCATCTCAATGAAACAAAAAACACAAACCTGTATCCCTTTACTAATTGCAATCTCCCACCAGATTCAGGCTTCCGGTTTTATTTGGTTCTGGTGCCTAGAATTATGCCTGAGACACAGTAGCTACTCTACAGGCTCACAGAGTGGCAGGCTACGGGAACATGGAGATTTCCAGAAAAGACACCGATGAACTGGCCTGGGACCTGAGCAAGAACCCTAGAGATTTGGGACCTCAGTTCCCTCTCCTGTAGAGACCCCTGAGGTTGTGTTGAACGGGGTCTTGCACGTATAAAACCTGACACACCTTGCCCAGGCAGTCGTTGGAATACTCAAGGCCTCGGGAACCAACCCGGCACAGACAGAGCACAGTGGGAAGGGGCTTACCCTTCTGGGGTACAAGTCAAGCAGCAGTTGAGATGAGTCTGTTTATTGCCAACTCTGCTTCTGAAAACATCAGACTTTACTAAAACAACTGCAGTAAAATGTAAACAGTACCTAAAATTCCGTAAGCAACTGCCAAGAAGTGTTTCTAGTTCCTACTTAGATATACAGCTCATCTCTGGCCAGGATAGAATCACGGGGCCTTTTCTGGCTCACGTGACTCTTGCTCCACCCAGCAGCAAAACATAATTGCACCAGCCTGACCCCTGACCTCCAGCACTTTCCACCCTCTCTCCCATGTGCAGGGAGAGGAACGAAAAATTCATTCAGGAAAACAAGGCTGCATGCAGCTAGATCCCTACCCACGCAGAAATTAATGTCTACCAGGAAAGCCCTCCCTGGAGAACCTGGTGTGTGTGTGTGTCATTTTGCACAGAGGAAAGTCTCTAGCCACAGGTTATCCCGCTTTTCAGCTTGCTTTTCAGCTTGCGGTCTTCTCGCAGGAACTTCACCAGCCTCCCTGAAAGCCCTCAGGTGATAACAGATGTTGATAGTCACTCTGGAGGGGACTACAGAGGTTCGGGGACTTCTCTAAGAAAGTACTACAGAAGCCTCTCATCCTTGAATTCCCAAAGGCCTAGCTTTGCTTTTCCTCCAGAATACGGGATGCTCAGTACCCACTGAGCGAATGGCCTGCAGTCGGGAACCCGGGAACACCCACCTGAGCGAAAGGTGCTCTGGTCCCAGCTTCTCCACTATGGCCAGTGGCTCTCGCGGAGTGGGCCGGGTGGGTGAGGGTGAAGGAACAGAACAAAGATGAGGATGGCGGGGACAGTGTCCACCAGAGACAGATAGGAAGGGGGAAGGAAAGAGGCGTGGAAAGGGCCCTGCAAATACACCCGGGGGAGACCTGCCTTTCGGGGACCGAAGGGGTGCGGTGCCCCAGCGCGGAGGGAGGGCGGCGGTAGCTACCTGCAGCAAGCTCGAGCTCAGAGTCAATCTCACTCAGGACCAAGTACGGGTTCGGTTTAGCGTTCTCGGGTTGGTCCAGCTGCGGTGTGGAGCTGCCTCCGGGCATCCGCTGAGCAACCAATGAGGTTTCGCTTCCAGCTAAGCTCCGCCTGCCCCCGGGACCGCCCCCTACTGAGGAGCCTTGGCCCGGGATCCAGATTTCCCTTTTCTAGCCATCCTTGGCCCAGTATCCTGTACCCTCCAGAGGTCTCTGATTGGTCTCCCCTGAAGGAGGGGGTTCAAGTCTGAGAGCCGAAGGGCAAGTCTGAGAGCTCAAAGAGGGGCAGGGTCTTCGCAGGATAACAACCAGGCTCCAACCTGGAGACCTTCCCTAAAAGTCAGTCATTAACAGACCTTGCTTATGTGATCAGCATTTTTGAGCCTGTTAGACTAGTACAATACTGAAAATTCCAGCTCTGAGAATCACGAGCAGAGAAACAATCCAAACAAAAAATGGACTGTGTTGTTTATTCTACACTGACCGTCAGTCTCTGCTTTTGAGCTGAGGATGGACACTGGGCCGAGACTCTGAGGGGTTTGCAGGAATTGGACATTTTAAAATAACACACACTTAAAACCCAACCTAAAATGCAGTCAAGAAGAGAGTGGAAGTGACCCTGTCGTGAATATTTCGGCGCAGATGTGTGGGTTCGCGCGGGTGGGAGAAATGGAGATTCAGAGACACACTGAGAATGAACTTAGCTTCTGTGGCTGCAGGATGCTTGGGCTCAGTGAACTGAAGCCTCGCCTTCACCCTCTAGCATCTTTATTTTTTCTTATATTTACACTTTAGCTAGAAGATTTCCATATCTCAAAACAAACTGATAGAAGCTTTTCCCCAACCAAGCTTTGCTAGGTTTTATATCTAGCCAGATCCGGAAACTCTATCAAGATTCACAGGGGGCAACAAAAGGTATTTGTAACTCAAAGGAAGGCCTAGGGGCTGTGTGAAAACTCCAGAGCCAGGCCAGGTATAACCTAGCAGGGTTTCATGGTTAGTGGAGGTTAGTGGCTATCCCTCTGGCACCCGCTCATCCGGACATTCTACCACAGACCCCCACTAGGGAAAGATTGGAGGCCGTATGGTATGAAGAGTCCTGGACTGTGTTAGACAGCTAGTTACAGATTAGCAGAGTTGAAGGCCATTGGGAATGGGGACACCACCCTCATAATCAATGGCTTTTAGGATATGATCGGTCATAGGGGTGTGATCTTTGTCACAACTTTGATCCTGGGTGGAGACAAAACTCTCTGCACTAGCTGTGGAGGGGAAGTCATTAACAGATGACTATCTAAACAACTGTTACAAGTTTATTGCCTAGCTTCAAGCTGTCTGGTAAAGAGCAAAGACATACCATTCTCCCCTCTTTTAATAGTGAATCCAAATGGATGGAATCACCTGGCCGGAGAACATTCCTCAGAAACAGCTGCCTGCTCTAGAGACTTGAGAAATAGTACGAAGTCTCCCCAGAGGAGGGTCCGCACAGTGGTCTCTGACCGCTGTCTGCTCTCACCCTGGGAGCATTTGCTCTCCCGTGGTCCCTTTGGTCATTGCCTAATCTCTTACTGCTCAGTGGTAAACTTTACCTGCCCTCTACTCTACACTCCAATGTGTCTCTTCTAGCTCCTTTCATGGAAGTCAAGAACCGGGGAGCCAAGGAGAGGCTGGTACCAGATCCGGGAATGAAAGACCTGGGGTAGTCACCCTTTAGTACGCAAAGTATGCCCTCCAAGTGTCTGAAAAGCAAGACCAGATAGGGTCTGTGCAGTGCCAAAGGGCAAAGCCAGATCAGTGAAGGGACCTCACAGGACACCAGCAGGAAAACAAGGCAAGTGTGCGGCTGGGCACATAGCTCATCTATGTGTGAGGTTTGAGTGTAGTTCCAGGTGGTGAGAAGACACTGCCAGCCAGAAATGCCCCCAACACTGTGAGGAATTTACCTGCTCGGGAAACTTAGGCTCAGTTAAAGCCAGACCCTTAACTACACAGAAGAGAAGAATTTCAATGTAGGTAAGGGTTAGTACCTGCTTTGCATTTAAGTGGAGGCATTCAGAGACTCATGAAAAAAAGACCAAACACACCCACGCGTGGATATAGGTTTCTCAAGGAAGAGACTTGTTTAGGTGTCTCTAAAATGGCCATAGATAGATGAGTGGGTGGATAGATAGATAGTAGATAGACGTGACTCGGTGCTCTAAGTTACCTTGTTCAAAGGATGTAATTTACAATAAGGCATAACAAAAAAAAACGTTTAAAAATTAAGTGAGAGTCTATGATCTGCTCTACATATTGACCTTGACCTAAGGAATTTTCCTGTGTGAATGGAACTGTAAGATGGTAAGATGATCTCACCAGAGACATTGCTGGGATTTAGAGGCAAAACGGGAAGCTAACACAGTTCAGTTCAAGGCCACGGACATTCCAGCCCTAAGGAAGCAGTGTTCTTGGTTGCTTTGGACATCCTGTATGAGATGTCTCCAGGAAGATGAGCACCACCTCTCTAGGAATACTGGGTTCCATCAGTTGCACTGAAGTTTCTTGACTCTCAGTCAGTGGAACACTGAAACTGGATCCCAGGGGGAGAGATTTTCTGCCCATCTTTATATCCTTCCTCACACAACTAAACACAAAATCAAACAAAACAGAGCTGGGAAGGGCTGCCTTGAAAGGTGGGTGTTCTCACTGGAGGAGAATGAGGAATCACAGACACCCCTATCTACAGACATCTATTTGCCAGAACCCTGCAGAAGGGAACGTCCAACAAGAAAGAACTAGACTAGTGGCCCCTCGGCTCAGCTGTGGGTAAGAACTCAGGAGGAAGTGGAGCAGGTTATTATCTCCAAGGCTTATCTTCAGATTCAAGGTCCCTAGGTGGGATAAGAGCCAAGGATTTTTTTTTTTTAAGTTCGCCTCGTGTGTCTGATGATCAGACGTGTAGCCACACTTAGGAAGCACCGGGCTAAGTGCTCTGTGCGGATTCTGGGAGTGCATCATGTTTCCAGAAAAAGACTTCTGTGAATGGTCTATGTTTGAATTCCATCCAGCACACCCACTCCAAACACTTCATACGCGGGTGGGCATCAGAATTCACCAAAGTGGTTGGTTCGCTTGTAAAAGCATTGGATTTAAATTAGATTTAAATTTACACAATGAGAACTAAAGAAAGGTGAATGGCTTCAAGATCAAAATAAAAAATAAAACTCAATGGAAATCGCTAAATGTATAAAAAAAATTGTAAAACCAGAATAACACTAAGTTTTCAGCAGCATTATGGACCATAAGAGAAGACACCCGTGCCAGGACATCAGACGCGACAGGCCATAGCCGGGATTTTAAGACTCCTCATCAACAGTCAGCTGCTAATTAACCAGGCTTTCAGGGTTGCACTTCCTGGTTAGAGATGATGACCTTGAAACAGCTGAAGATAAAATGCACGGATTAGTTCTGCAGGAGACTGGCTATTTTCAAGGATTTTGGGCTTTTTTTTTTTTTTCTCTTATAAAAAGCCTGTAACAGTGGCCTGGTGCCACTGACAGTGTTTGGCTGAAGGGATTGATGGGAAAAGGGTGAGCTAACAGAAGCCCCAGAGGGGTCAATGCACAAGAGAATGTGTCATGGGGGTGTGTTTACACTGGGCTGATGCAGGGAGGACAACAACTTCCACTCCCCAGCCTTTTAGAGACTTCTGTGGCTAGGAACGAACTGAAGATCCCAGCTCTGAGGCTCGTGGGCAGATCAGAATCCAAACCAAGGAGGCACACGAACTCGGTGGTTCATGCTATAGTGGCCCTGTTATTCTTTGTATCGCAATGAGGATGAGCAACTGAGCCAAGACATGGAGGCCTCTGCAGGACTTGGACATTTTAAAATAAAGATTCTTTGTAAGCAGAGACTGTGCTTTTATTGCCCGGCCACCCAGACCTGAATTATCATCCAGAAACTGTATTAATTACAACACTGTTTGTCCAATGTCTCAGGTGTATTCCTAGCTAGCTCTTACATCTTAAATTAACCCATTTCTATTAATTTGTGTAACACCATGAAGCTGTGGCCTACCGGTAAAGTTCTAGCACCTGTCTCCTTCAGCAGTTACAAGGTGTCTCTTCGGCTTCACCTACTCTCTCTGTATCTCTTCCAGCCTGGCTATATTCTGCCCTGCCATAGGCTAAAGGAGCTTCTTTATTAACCAATAAACATATTCACAGCATACAGAGGGGCAATCTCATATCATCTCCCCTTTTCTGTCTAAATTAAAAAGGAAGGTTTTAACTTTGACATAGTAAAATTACATATAGCAAAACAGTTATCAAGCAAGAATTACAGTTACAATATTTCCTTGTGGATCTGGAGAGATGGCTCAGAGGTTAAAAGCACTGACTGTTCTTCTGGAGGTCCTGAGTTCAATTCCCAGCAACCACATGATGGCTCATACCCATCTGAAATGAGATCTGGTGCCCTCTTCTGGCAGGAATGCATGTAGGAACACTGTATATATAATAAATAATCTTGTAAAAAACAATATTTCTTTGTGAATCTAAAGTTTTATATCCAATTTATCTTTTATCATAACTAAAGAAAAATATAACTATAACTATCTGCCTTCAAGTCTATCAAAGACCCCAGGAGGATATAATATTACCTAAGTAAACAGGAAGTGCATTGTAAGCAACTTCCAAAACTCTAGAATTAACAGAGACCTCTCGCTGCCTGGCTAGTCACCCAAGTTCTTCTGTAACATTGGGGCATTCATCTTTAGCCTACAGACCCATAATATTTAGCAGACTTTTCAGTGAAGCAGGAAATTTGATGATCTGTTCTGCCTTGCAAGGGCAAAGTTCCTCAATTGCTTTCTTCTGTGTCCTGCAGAATACCTGGTTGTTTCTTCTGTTAAGCAAGAACCCTGAAGGACCATCCCAACTTTTGAAAAGTTCAACAGTTACTTTTCTGTGGGTTCTACATGTCCAGTTCATATAGCATACTATCAAGCAATCCAGAAAAGAAAAGTTTCTTGCCCAAATGGCTAGCCTTAGCAATTGAAGGCAAATTTCATAATGAGTTTCTTCGGTGCCCATCAACCTCTCTGAAGCAATTGGTGCTGCCAGGAGCAGTTATTTCTCACTGTCGAGAAAAGTATAAGTTCTTAAAACATTTTAAATGCTGTAGTCTGTAGGTCTTTGAAAGGTTTGAAGAATACCTATCCATCTGAAATATATCTCTGTGTTTCTAGAAAAGCTAACTAACATGACTACAAATTTGGTTGTTATATATGGTTATCTATTAATCTGCAATTTTTAGTTATATATTACATTTTAAAAGAACTGTATAAACATAATACCTTAAACAAGAGTATAAATAGGCATAGAACAAAATTGACCTTAAATTTGTATCAATAAACCAAAGTCCATACCAATGTAAAGAATTCATTTCTATTTCTATATCAAAGATACTTTTAAAAATCCAGAGGTATGATGGTGCATGCCTTTAATTCCAGCACTCTGGAGACAGAGGCAGGCAGATCTCTGAGTTTGAGGCCAGTCTGATCTACAGAACAAGTTCCAGGCCAGCAGGTCTACTTAGTAAGAACTTGTCTGAAAACTAAAGAAACAAACAAAAAACTAAGACACTGATCATAGGGCTTGCAGACATCTGAGCTCATGGCTGTAGGTGGTTTTTTCTGTCTTGCCTTTCAGCTCCCAAATCATGACATGGAGATTTATGATTAATTATGAAAGTCTGGCCAATAGCTTAGACTTGTTTCTAACTAACTCTTTTTAAAAAATAATTTATTTATTTTTATTTTATTTTAAATTTTATTTAACTTTATTTCATGCACATTGGTATAACAATGTCAGATTATCTTGAACTGGAGTTACAGACAGCTACGAGCTGCCATGTGGGTGCTGGGAATTGAACCCGGGTCCTCTGGAGGAGCAGTCAGTGCTCTTAACCACTGAGCCATCTCTCCAGCCCCCTTATTTTTATTTTATGTGCATTGGTGTGGATGTTTGTCTATGTGATGGTGTCAGATCTTGGAGTTATAAACAGTTGTGAGCTCCCATGTAGGTGCTGGGAATTGAACTCAGGTCCTCTAAGAAAACAGCCAGTTGGGGGGCTGGAGAGATGGCTCAGAGGTTAAGAGCACTGGCTACACTTCCAAAGGTCCTGAGTTCAATTCCCAGCAACCACATGGTGGCTCACAACCATCTGTAATGAGATATGGTGCCCTCTTCTGGCCTACAGGGACATATGCAGGCAGAACACTGTACTTAATAAAAATAAATTTAAAAAAAAAAAAAAAACAGCCAGTTGGGCTGGAGAGATGGCTCAGCCGTTAAGAGCATTGACTCTTCTTCCAGAGGTCCTGAGTTCAATTCCCAGCAACCACATGGTGGCTCACAACCATCTATAATGAGATCTGGTGCCCTCTTCTGGGGTGCAGGTACACATGCAGGCTGAATACTGTATACATAATAAATAAATTTAAAAAAAAAAAAGAAAAAAGAAAACAGCCAGTTCTCCCAACCACTGAGTCATCTCTCCAGCCCCCTCTAACTAACTCTTATAACTTAAATTACCCCGTGTCTTTTACTTTATGGCCCATCTACCATGTGACTTTTACCTCTATCCCATTTTGTGTGTCTGACTTGTTCCTCATCTGGTTGGCTTCTTCTTGTCTCTGCCCTGAAAATCCTGCCCAGCTATTGGCTGTTTAACTTCTTATTAAACCAATCACAGTGGCATATATTCACATAGTGTAAATGAATATTCCACAACCCATGACCTTGACTGCAGAGTAAGGCAGATGGCTAGCAGAATTCTGCTATGTGGACACATCATGATTCTGGTGGACAGCCTTTATTCTGATTGTCCAGCATCTCTCTTTACTTCTGGAAAAAAGTGTTCCTCTTTAGCCCAGGCAAATATCTGATGAGAATGCCCCATCCTACACATTCTGGGTAACTTGTTCAAGTGTTCTATCCTGCATCTAGAACCAACTCCCCAACAATGCCCATGCTGAAGGATGACCAGGGATCAGAGAGGCAGGAGAGGACTGATGTACAGGCCAGAAGGTGGGAGGAGCCAGTATGCATCCAAGAAAGTGAAGGAAGACTGTTGTGGTAGAATCCAGAAGGAAGAGAAGAAGAACAAGAACAAGAAGAACAAGAACAAGAAGAAGAAGAACAAGAAGAGGGGGAAGGGGAAGGGGAGGGGAAAAGGAGGGGGGGAGGAGGAGGGACCAAACACCTGGACATGAGACAAGAGCTCTGACTGTGGTCCCTGGAGGAGCTCAAAGGACAGTGGGAAAACTGAGCTAAAGAAGTGCAGTAATCTATGAGACTGTATCAGTCTTTTTGCTATCTGCTGTAACAAAATACCTGATAAAACAGCTTAAGAAAAAAGAGGGGTCTATTTTGGATCGTGGTTGAAGGGTTCTGTTGGGAGCAGTGGACCCCCAGATCCTGAAATTCTGGTAAACAACTTGTAATGTTTGCAGCTGCTCTGAGCACAAGACCCTCAGGAGTTCCTGGTGGCAGGGGAGTGGTTTCTGGTGGGTTTGGCTGGGGCATGGCTATTAGTTAAGGATCCCTATATATAAGCAGCTCTGGTACACAATAAAGGGGGTATTCTTGGGGCATTCCTGTTTCAAGGATGACTGGTGAAGCTGTCTGTATGTCTTGGTGTTGTTTAAATCTCCAGGCCCTTGCCTGGCTTGCGAATGGTCCTGTAATGCAGGCTCTGCACTACAGGTGTCGTACCTTACCGGCACTTAGTACAAGCAGGCGGTACAAGTGGAGGTTTCACCGAGATCAGGAACTAGGGAACGCTGAGAGGTTGCCCTCGGGAATGGTGAGGGTGGATTGAAGAATGGTATGTGTGTTTTCATCCCCAGAGACACTCTGAGGGACGCCCTCTGAAAAACAGGAGGCAGGAGGGTGAATTGAAGGCCTCAAGAAGATAGAATGTGTACAGATGTGTGTTATTGTGTTGATTGCGTTGTCTTTTGTGTTCTGGACTGGAGAAAGACATTTGATTCTGGGAACTGCTAAGAAAGGTATTTTGACTTTAAAAAATGGGCCTAAGGATTTGATGCTTTGGAAAAGAGGTTCTGTTTTTGTCTCCACAGAGGATGAGAACCTGAGTAGATGTTTGTGTCTCTTGCTTGTTCTCTAGGTGGATGTGGGATTCTGTCACTGCACCAGGGCCACAGGTGTTAGGAATTAGTGGTGCTGGCAGTTGATGGACAAAGAGGGACTCTTTGGACTACTTCTAATTGTGAGAATATTTAATCTTCTTCTTAAGAAGTATTAAAAACGTGCACCAGGTGGTGGCGCATATCTTTAGTCCTAGCACTGGGGAGGCAGAGGCAGGCAGATCTCTAAGTCTGAAGCCAGCCTGGTCTACAGAGCGAGTTCCAAGACAGCCAGGGCTTCACAGAGAAACCTTGTCTCAAAAAAATGAAACAAAACAAACACACAAACAAAAACACACAGAGGAAAAAATAGGGGAAAAAAGATTATATCCTCCAAATCAGTAAACGTGTCCTCTTTGTCTGGAGGCTCAGAAGTAGGCCTGCCTCCTTTTAGAGCCTTATGGTTCTGTCCAGGGGCGTCCAGTCTTTATCTAAATCCAAAGTTAACTATTGTGTAACAATGATTCTTAGACAGAGGTGGCATGAGAGACAGGAGGCCGGGTATCAGAGCCTGGGCCCTGGGCCCCACAGAAGCCTCTTCGGCTTCTTTATCACTGTGGGGGCGGGGGAAGGGACAAAAGGGCCACCAGAAGCTCAGGGTACAGCAACATGAAGCTGTTAATGAATGTTCATTGCAGGCTGAGCCCTGAGGTCAGACCCCTTGAACCCTGCACATCTGCTGCTTGTGAAACCCTGCCTGTCGACTTTCCCATGCTGTTATCAGGAGCTATTAGGGCCCTGGTTGAAGTACAAAGTGTTGGCAAGGACCCAGTGTATCTTCACACATCTGCTGACTAAAATGCCTAAAATGCTGCTCTATCACTAACAGCATTGCCAGGGCCTTTTGGATCTAGCAGAGCTAAAATCAAGGGGACAGAGGGGAAGTAGGGAGTGGCAGCTCAGAATGTTTCCAACCAGCTCCTTCTGGTTCTAAGGCTGTTGCTTCAGTCCAGCCCCTACCAGACCCAGCAGCCTCCAAATTAGCAAGCATCTGCCATCCCTGTGCCTTCCTTCCCGCAGCTCCTGTCACAGCCCACCAGTGTGTCTCTGCTGGGCCCTGAGCCAGGTCTTGGCAGTGCGGAAATGGAGACCATCCTCAGGTACCTCACAGATTAGGAGGCAGACAGACACAGGAATCAGCAAGTGCCAAGAGAGCAGAGAAATAGGAAGTGGGAGCAAACCACAACACAGAACCTGGCATGATCAGGGAGAAAACTTCCGTAGGAAGGGAGGGTGCAGCCAAATCTAGAAAACTGAATGGCAAGAAGATGGAGTTGCAGGCTCCAAGAGCCAGAGGGAAGAGGGAGCATGGTGTCTTGGAATGGGGAGGGTCCTTGGAAGGGGGAGGGGCTCCTCCTGGCTGGGTAGTAGGGCATGACAGTGGGGTGGAGACAGAAGAGAGCCCAGGCTGGGACAGTAAGAAGAGCAGATCCCAGAAGGGCCTGAGATGTCAAGCTGAGGGGTTTGACTGTCACACAGGGAGGAGGTGAGAATTAGGGTTGTCTCTGAGCCTCAGAGACCCCAGCAGCTATGGCTGACTTCAGATGGAAATGATTTCTTGAAGTAAGTCCAAAGCAGTAGTGGAAGGCACAGATCAGTGATCTGAAAAGATTTGTCCCCTCTCCAGTTTGCTATGCTGTTGTCCCTAGCCATAGACACTGCCTTCGTGGTCCAAAACAGCTGCAATAGCCACCTTCTAGGAGGCAGAATGCAGGGAGGGATGGGAAGGCATCGCACAGTCAACTGCTCTAAAGGAAGCATTCCCACTGACTATGGCCCAGACACTCTCACTTCTCACTGGCCAGAGCTTAGTTACATGGTCTACAAGGCTATAAGGAAGGCTAGGAACTGTGGCCTTTGTCTGAGATGGCCAAAACACTGGGACTACCATTTCTGTGGACACAGAAAAAACTTTGCCAAAGGCCTTTCTCTTCTATGAGGACCGGGGTTATCAGTTTCAGCTGACAGACAAAGACCCTCGAGGCTCAGAGAGAAGATAATTAGCCCAAGTGATACCTCTGGAGCTCAGTACTGCGTCAGGCAAGCTGTGGAGACAGCTGACCTAGTGCTGAGTGTCACCCCTACAAATCCCACTCCCGAGTTCCCTGGCTCAGTGGATCCATCAGGAGAAACACTGTCCCTAAAGGAGTCTTGTGATGACAGATCCCTGGTCCTATAGTTTTAGACATGAATCCAGGATCTATGAGAGTTTCTGGCCAGACCTCACCATGGTAGAGAAGGGAAGACTGAGGCCCAGCGTATTAGTGACTACTTTTCCCATAGCTGGGATAAAATACCCTGACTAAAACCTTCAAGAAGGAAGGGTTTCTTCTGCATCCCAATCTGAGGGTCTGAGGGTGCAGCCCAGGTGTCTCGGAAAGCCCAGCGGCGGGAGCTTGAGAATGACGGTCACATTGTATCTGTCAGCTGGGGAGCAGGGGGGGATGAGCGAAGGCCTTGGTACTTTTTCATTCACCCAGGCAATTAGGGTGGGGCTTCTCAGCTCAGCTAACCCAATCTAGAAAAGCTCTCACAGACACGCCCGGAGGTCTGTTTCCAAGGTGATTTAAAATCCCATCAAGTTGACAACATTGACCACCACACAAGGGTGGGGGTGGGCGTGGGGGGGAGGGTGGCGAAGGGCCGGGACTGTGGGCACCAGGTGCAGTTTATTGATCATTCCCGGCTGCTGGGTGTGATGTTTAAATGGCCTTTTTAAACACTCAGCATCCTGGTGAAGCTTCAGCTGCAGGTTGACAGAATGAATTGCTCCAGGGTTGGAATAACATACATGCTTCCCATTGCTCATCTGTTTACATAGGTTACGGATCATGGGCTGCTTCTTCCCAAGAACAGAATGCTGGGCATGACAAGAAAGAGGAACCCACAGAGGAGAGGGGGCCTACGGTATGGGGGAGCCTGGCCACCCGGACCCCAGGTTATCAGCCTCATGTGTACTCTATTACCTTCAAGGGGAAGCGACGGGATGAGCCTCAGATGTGAGTAAAATCTTTCTCAGAAGGCTGACATCAAACTAAGTGAAAGGGGCTGCTTGACCCATCTCCTTGTGGCCCCTGAGAGGTCAAGGGGCTCTCAGCTTCCCCTTCTTCCCAGCTTTGGTCCCAGGCTGAGGAAGCCTAGGGACATTCAGGAGGAAGGGATATACAGAGACTCAGAGACAGGAACGAGATAGGCCTCTTCCAGGTTGGGTGAAAAATCCTTCACCGTGCTGGAGGAAAGAGTTGGGCTAATTGTTCTCCCAGGGCCAACATCTCCAACCAAAGCTCCGCGCTAGAAGCCCGTTTCTAGCGGGAAGGCAGGAGTGACAGCTTCCAGCAATTCTGAGTTCTGCTGTTGATGGGCAGAACAGGCTCCTGGGAGGTTTGGAAAGTGCTGCAGCCTGTGGAGGATCAGCGCCAGATCCAGGTGAGATTCTATACACACCGAATCACCTGACCCGGACTAGTCAGCCAACCAAAGCACAGAGTCTGGTCCTCCTGTCTGCCATACTGGGCCAGGCTTTACTCTATTTATTTGTTGTTTGTTTTTAACTTTTAAAGATTTGTTCCTTTTCTGTGTACAAGCGTTTCATCTACATGTGTGTGAACTATGTGGGTGCCGGGTGCCTGGTGCCTGATGAAGTCAGAAGATGGCATCAGATCCCCTGGAACCAAAGGGACAGATGACTGTGAGCCACCTTGTGGGTGCTCGGGATTGAACCCAGGATGCGAAACCGAGTGCTCCTCATCTCTGAGTCACCTCTCCAGGGCCCTCATTTATTATTTTTATTTTTTAAATTGTGACATCTTCTCAGGGTCGGGTACATGCATGTGCCCCCAGCAGAGTGTGGAGGTCAGAGCACAACTTGTCCGAGTCAGCTCTCCCCTTCCACCGTGTGGGTTCCAGGGTTCAAACTCAGGTGGCCAGACCTGGTAGCAAGTGCCTTTACCCACTAAGCCATCTCATCAGCTCCATGGCTTCACTCCTTTGCACACCAGTTGTGTGGAGGATTAGGAGTAGGGGGCTGGGATGCCAGAGTTTGGAGGTGTGGTAGTGGGGAGTTGCATCCCAGGTCTCAGATCTTGGCTGTTTGCCCTTTGTGGTAATGTGCTTATTTGGCTACAGTGAGGTTTTCTCTCTATAAAGGAACCCTGCCTGGTCATTTGTGACTTGAACCAAAGAGGTTCCTCTCAGGCATAAGCGGAGTGTGAGCAGCTGACAGTATTGTTAAAGACACCCGTCCCCTCATCCCCCCACCTGGCCTCTTTTCCCCTTCCCCACAACACAGCAGATTAGAGGGAAGTCGAGGAAGGATGGGGCCTGCCTCCTTCGCCAGGCAGAAAGCCCGGTGAGTAGGAGAGCAAATCCACAGCCAAGCTATGGCATCTGCAGCCTTGGAGGTGCAATTACTGCCTGCTGGGGACAGATCAACGCCTTTAATAGACATGTTTATTTAAGAGGCTTCACAGTGCCCAGAGGGAGAGAGTGGATCATCACTCAATCTTGTTTTGCAGTAGAAGGAAAATGGAAGAGGTGGGGTATGGAGGGCTTGGACAGCCCTGCAGCTGATGGAAGAGACATCCCAGATTACATTAATCAAAACACATCCTGGACAACAGAACGCGGACAGGGGACAGGTGTGCTGAATAGAGCTGGGTATTCACCTACACTGTCTTTTTGGAGTCATTGTGCTGTGGGGTATTCACCACAGAAGACTGACTGCTTGGACATGGGTTTAAGCCAATAGAAAGTCTTTATCAGTCTTTATTAGGTGTTCGGGATCCCAGTAGCACTCAGCCTTTCTCAGGGTGAGCTTTTAAGCATCAAAACCATATTCTTGGTTGACAAACTGCAGTTAATAGGAACAGTTAACCAGAAACAGAACTACAGAAACCAAAACCAAATACCAAATGTAGTACATTTAGAGACTTTCTCAGAACTTTGGACTTTGATAGATCAGGTCTTTGTTTTCCTTTTTCAGGTGGTGCTGTCTATGTGCTGAGTTTTCCGGCCTGAATGGTGCTTCCATCTTGGAGGCAGTTGTGCTAAGGTCCCCCAGGTCCTACTAAGATCTGAAGCTCTGTTACAATTATCCTCATCCTCCACAGAGCACGAAGACAGGTTTCACAATTCTGTGGAAGTTGAACTGGCTGGGCTGCACCCCTAATTCCTGATTACTTGGCTCAAAGCCTCAGCAGTCTCTTCCTGAAGAGCCCGAGAGCTACACAGTTATTTCTCTAGGAGCATATCAGCACCACTGAGCAAGGAAGAGGCAAACAATTATTTTAAAAATTCAGGGCCAGGCTGGAGAGATGGCTCAGAGGTTAAGAGCACTGGCTGCTTTTCCAGAGTTCCTGAGTTCAATTCCCAGCAACCATACAGTGACTCACAACCATCTATAGTGGGATCTGATGCCCTTTTCTGGTGTTCAGGCAAAGCATTCATACCTAAACAAGGAAACCCTCAGGGCTACAATGCTGCTCTTCTTTATGAGAAACCTGAGGGAGGATTTTGGTGTCAGAGCAGAATAACCATACATAGGCAGTTTCTTGTGTAACTGTACAGCATGTGGAGTGGGTAGAAAGTCACTTAACTGTCAAGGTGACATTAACCCATGCACCTGCTCTGAGCTTTGAGTGTGGTACCAGAATGCCACAGACAAAGCTTGAGGCACACAAACTCCTAAGTCGACCCTGTCTTGTATCTCCCAAGAGCTTGAGAAGTTTGGTTTCTATGTTCCTAAAAATGTTGCTATGTCAGTGACTTATGGGACCTCCCACTTCTGAGGTTTTTAAAGGGGGATTACACAACTCTGGGCAGTGGAAGGTGGCTCATCTGTCTGGACTGAAGTCCAGTACTGAGGAATACCCACTGAGGGCTTCCTGTGCACTAGGAACTTGGTGTAAGCTGAAATAAACCCTTTTCTCTCCTAAGTTACTTTTGTTCGCAATGTTTTATCACAGTAATAGAGGAGCAAGCCAGGACAGACTGCATCTCTGACATGCAAAGACCTCCCTTCCCCTCAGGATCCTTTTATTGTTATTTTTTAGATTTATTTATTTTATATGTATGAGAATTTTGCCTGTATGTATATGCACTGTGTATGTGTCTGGTACCCGTGGAGCCCAGAAGAGAGCGTAAGGTCTCCAGAACTAGGATTGCAGGTGGTTGTGAGCCACCCTGTGGTGCTGGGAATCAAACCCGAGTCCTCTGCAACAACAAGTGCTGTAAACCACTGAGTTATCTCTGTAGCCCACCTTGGAAGCCTTTAAGAATAGACACCCTGCGTCATCTGCTGGGACTGAAGCTTCTTATTTCAGGGCCCCTCCTGCTGCCTCCTACAGCTGCTTCAATAAATGCCTTGCCTGAAGGACCATTTGTCTCAGCATCTCTCTCTCAAACTGTTTCTCCTTTCCTTCTCCCAAGCCTAGCACTACTGAGTGACTTGGGAGACAGTGCCACTTGGTGTCACTAGGACATGCAGGAAATGCGCAAAGGTGCTTTGGTGTAGAACATTTTCTGTCCTTTTTAGTAAAAGCTTCCAAGCCTGGAATCTTGGACACACTCAGCCCTGCAGTCTTAGGTGGAATTTCTTGCTCTCAGCTTTGCTCATTTGTACCAAGGGATGAAACAGTATATTCTTTTGTGATGGCTGCTGAAAAGGAAGAAGAAGAGAAGGAGAAAGAAGAGGAGGAAGAAGAAGAAGATGAGAAGACCTAACTTCCAGCTCTTTAGCTTAACTGTGTCTGGAAAGACCCTTGACCATCAGAGGTACCATTCCCAGGTTACAGAAGGCAGGACCCTGAGACTTTGAGGGCTGTTACTCAGTCCACCACAACAGGGTGATTCTCATCAATGCTTCAGTATGGGTTCCACTCTCATCTGTGATCTGGCTGGAGGCACTTGGAACACAAGCATGCTAGTTAATACAATAGTTTGGTGTATATGACAATTTAATGTTTTATTAAGGATGGTAATGGTTTTTTGTTTTGTTTAGAGGGTTTTTGTTTTTGTTTTCTGTTGGGGATGGAACCCAGGGTATCATGCATGCCAGGCAAGCACTCGGACACCAAGTTATAACATGAGTCTGATATTTGTTTAAAAACAAAAACAAAACAAACAAGAATGATATATCTAATTCTATGTGGCCCCCAATTCCCTCTGCCCTACAGCAGATAAACCCTAACCATATATTACTGTCCCTCTGATATAATATTAGGTGTGGTGATTTGAATAAGAGTGGCCTCTATAGTCGCATATGTTTGAATTCTTTGTCCCAGTTAGTGGAACTATTTGGGAAGGATTAGGAGGCGTGGCCTTGTTAGAGGAGATGTGTCACTGGGGATGGGCTTTGAGGTATCAACAGCCCAAACCATTCCCAGATCTCTCTTTCTCCCTCAAGCTTTGGGGCTCAGATGGAAGCTCTCAGCTACTGCTCCAGCACCATGCCTGCCTGCTGCCACGCTCCCCGCCATGATGGTCAGGGACTCCAACCCTCTGAAACTGTGATCCCCCAGTAAACTTGCCCCAGTAAAAGTTGCCTTGGTTATGGTGTCTCTTCACAGCTATAGAAAAGTAAGACATTAGGGTTGCTCTGTGTCACCAATAGCATGTGCTTCACATGGTGTCCTGCCCCTCACCATCTGACTTTCTCATCTGACTTTGGAGGTAACTACACTGCATGAAGCTGAGATCTCCTTACCAGCTGCCAACATCCATGTGTGCACTCCACACACACGATGAACCCTCCAGTCCCAGGCAAGCCTTCAAGAAGCTGACACTATACTCTGCCCAGGTACATTGCTTCCCTGTTGTGGAACAATCTTTTTTTATACCGTGAAGGTGTGTTGCTCTCATTGGTTTACTAAAGGGTTAAATGACCAATAGCTAGACTGGAAAAGGTTAGGTGGGACTTAAAGAGAGCTCTGGGAAGAAGAGTAGAGAGTCACCAGTCAGACAGAGAAGGATCAAGACATACAAGAGAACAGGCAAATGTCACGAGTCAGGTATGTGGTCACCTCAAGGTGACCCATCCCAGAGGTCACAAGTCAGAATTGGGTACCTCAGGAGCCTCTACCTGCCTGGGGTGCCCTTTCAATCACATCTACCCTGCAGGCAACTGTCTGCCCAGAATTCTGACACCATGAACTAGTTCTTCCTGGTTGCAAACATTATAAACATGGAATTCTGAGAGAGGGCCTCACAGGGCTCAGAGTCTGGCTCTTCTACTAAGCACAGGATCAGATTCATTCACAGAGCCACTGTTCCTTCCTCCTCTCTGTTGTGCAGCCTTAGCTTTTGAATGGCTATCCTTCAGTTCATGTAACCATCCACTCAGCTGTTGATGGGCATGTAGGTCGTTTCCAGTTTGGGTCTATTACACCCAGTGCCATTTCAGCATTGTGGCACTTGCCATTTGGTGCCCATATGGGCGTTAGGCGTTCATGCATTTGGCTTTTAGTTGAAAAATATCTACCAGTCTTTCAGGAGGGGTGTATCCACTTACACCCCAACAGTGCTTGAGTTTATTATCCCAACTCTTCCCAGGCTTAAATATTAAGCCTTAAATATTAATAAGACTTTAAACACCCTCTGCAGACTAGATAAAACACACCTTCCCCACTTTCAATCTCCCCCCCTGTAGAGAATTCAAGTCACAGAGCCCTGGGGATGATACTGGGGTCTGCAGGGTCTCTTTCACCCAAGGGCACCAGTAGGCTCTAAGAGAAAGCTTCTAATCTTCCTATCCCGACCCTAGGCCCACCCCAGACTTGTGAGCCAGACCTTGCCTCCTGATTTAACTCCCCTGAGCACCACAAGGCTTTGCAGATAAGTGTCTATAAATCACTGCTGAAGAGAAGCAGGGCTGTATATCACAATAATCCTGGGGCTCAGCAGCAGCAGGTCTGAGGGAGCCCATCCATTAAGCCAACCCCTGCCCAGAAGCTAATCCTTCGCCCTCCAGCCCTTCACCGCACTGCTCCGTGAGCAGTTTGCCATTGCTCTCTAGGAGCCAGAGCCCTTGGCTGGAAACTGGATACTCAAGAAAGAACCCTGACTCACCTTGGACCCCACAGAGACCTGTGGAAGACGGACAGCAATCTGTGCATGACTGTCCCCATCTACAGGGCTAGGGACTGACACATGGGTTCTAACATTAGCCCAGCCTAGTGAGGCGTCTGAAGTCATGCTGACTCCTCGCTGACCACTCTGTAATGTGTGTGGGCTTGTGCATGTGAGTACAGATGCCAGGGGTGTGGCATCTCCCGGATCTGGAGTCACAGACAGCTGTAAGTTGCCCGATGAGGGAGGAACCTGGGTTTTCCAGAAGAGCAGCAAATGCTTTAATGGTGAGCCGTCTCTCCAGCCCCATCTCTCCAACTGTTTTTTAGAAGCTATATTCATAGAACCTTCTTCATCTTGTCCTATAGACTTGGTTACATTGGGTTTTCATTTTCATCAATTCTTAAAAGTTTTTAATTTCTTTCTTAATATCTGTCTTGACTCATTTTTCATTCCAGAGTGAGTTGTTCAGTTTCCATGAGTTTGTAAGTTTTCTCTTGTTTCTGTTGTTTATGTCCAGCTTTAACCCGCGGTGGTCAGCTAGGATGCAGGGTTTATTTTGTTTTTCTTGCATCAGTTGAGCCTTGCTATGTGTGAAAGTATGTGGCCAGTTTTGGAGAAAGTTCCATGAGCTGCAGAGAAGAGGGTGTATTTGCTCATGTTTGGATGGAATGTTCTGTAAACAGCTGTTAGGTTCAATTGATTTATGATGTCATTTAGTGCCAGAGTCTCTCTGTTTAGTTTTGTTTGAATGGACTGTCTATTGGTGAGAATGAGACAGTCTTTGATAGGCAGGCTACAATCCATATAACACAGAGGTCAGAGGAAGGAACTAGGTGGGAGGGAAGTCTCTCCTAAGAAATGGGGAATATTACATAGATATTTAGTTATTAGTGAATGGACTGGGAGGAAGGAGACTAGAATGGGGAATTAAATGGAGATGGGAAAGGCAGGACTATTGGGAAGGATGGCTAAAACTAAGGGCCATTTGAGGAGCTATATGGAAGCCTGCTTCTGTAGAAGCTTCTTACAATATGTACATATATGAACGAAATCTAAAATGCCATCACCGAATAATAGGGGAACAAAGCCCCAGTTAGACGTCACTCACCACCAAATGAGACCTCGAGGGCCAGGTTACATCTAATTGGCCAATGGGGCATGGAAACCCCCAAACAGCCCAGGCTATTGGTTGCTCTCACCAAACTGATGATAAGGACCTATTGCTGAAGACAACACCTACATAACTCACTGGACACAGACACCAAGCTCGTGCCTACCGAGAACCTTCACCCCCACTGCCTGGTGTCCATGGTACTGGAAGGTACTCTGCATGCTACCAGAGAAGAAAGGTAGACATCAACCCAGCTATAGACCCTGTGCTCTACAACAGTAACCCGCCTGTATGATACACGAGTTCAAAAGTGTCACAAAAGTTGTGGGGGTAACCAACCACTATCTGATTGGATTTAAGGCCCACTCCATGAGACAGAACCCCTGCTCAGGTGGCCAAGAACCTGAGACTAGATAAGTCACTGGATCACAGGGAAAATAGAATACTACAGCTCCACTAAAGAGAGAGAGCAATAAAATAACTCCTAATGTTCTGCTGCGCTCATAGATGAGTGTGTTGCTCAGCCATCCTTAGAGAAGCTTTCTCCTGCTATAGATGGTAACTAGGACAGAATCCCACAGCTGGACCATGGGCAGAGACTGCGAGACCTTGGAACACTCAATCCTAAATGAGATGTCTCCATCAAATCCCTCCCCTCGGGGCTCAGGGAACTCTGAGGAAGATGCGGCAGAAGGAGTGTAAGAGCCTTACAGGACAGAAGACACCAAGGACACAGGGCCTTCTAGAAACAACAGGACTGACGTGTGTGTGAACTCACAGAGACCATGGGCCTGCACAAGTCGGTCTCTGTGCTGAGAGGGGAAGTGGACACAAACATCCATCCCTAGCTCAGAAGCTATCTTCAATTAATAACTGCTAGTAAATGAAAACTAAGTTTTCTCCAATAGAGTCTCACTGGGTGTATAAACCACAGTTAAGGGCAGGCCCCCTACCCAGCAGTAAGCGGCCAGCACTAACAAACTCAGTGGTATTTGTGGAGGTTCCTTGCCTCATAATGCTTTGTCTGGCTTTTTTTTTTTTAACCTTACAGGTCTTTTGCTCATATATTATGGCTTCTGATTTTGTGGTTTGTGGTTTTATGAGATTTCTGTGTGTGCAAATGTGTGTGCCTGTGTGTATATGCTTTTCTTGGGCTTTTTCCTTGGCTATTTTTTCTGTTTGTTTTTATCTTATTTTATTATTAGCATTATTTTTTTAGGATGCCTGTTTGTTTTCTAATGAAAAAGAGAAAGAAAAGGTAGGGATTTAGGTGGGTAGGGAGGTGGGGAGGATCTGGGAAGAGTTAGGGAGGGGAATTGATCAGAATATAGTGTATGAAAAAATCTATTTTCAATTAAAAATATTATATTTAAAGTGAAATAAATAATTTACCTTTAAGAATATGGTCTTTTTATTTAGTTGCTTGTTTGTGTGTGTGTGTGTGTGTGTGCGCGCGCGCGCACACGTGCGTGCGTGCATGGGTGTGTAGGTGTTATGTGAGCATGTGGAAATCAAAGGACAACTCAGAGGAGGTGGCTTCTCCTTCCACTATGTAGATCTTAGGCAGGAGTAGAAGAGCCTCCCACAGGAAGTGCCTCATGTCAGAGGACAGGAGCCTTTATCAGTGTTTCTGCTCAGGATGAAGAGTGAGTCAGGTCTCGAGAAGCCCAGTGTCCGCCTGTGGGGGCCAGGCCCAGCAGAGGGCAGCCATCCTTGTGGTAGGGGAACAGTGCTTTGGGGAGGACATGGCTATCATGGGCCTCTCTGGCAGTGTGGCTAGCAGGCATGAGGGAAGACAATTTCAAGAGGAAGGTGTGCTGGGTGGTTTTATGTCAGCTTGCCACAAACTAAAGTCTCTGTGAGGAGGAACCTTCAATTAAGAAAATGCCTCCATAAGATCAAGTTGTAGGCGAGCCTGTAGGGCATTTTCATAAATTAGTGATTGATGGAGAACAGCCCATTGTGGGTGAGGCCATCCCTGGGATAGTGGTCCTGGGTGCTACCAGAAAGCCGGGTGAACAAGCCTTGAGGAGCAAGCCAATAAGCAGCACCCTCCTTGGCCTCTGCAGCAGCTCCTTGGCTCCTGCCTCCAGGTCCCACCCTGTTTGAGTTCCTGCCCTCAGCGCTTTTGATGATGAACTGTTTTATGGAACTGTGAGTGAATAAACCCTTTCCTCCCCAAGCTGCTTTTGGTCATGGCATTTCATCGCAGCGATAGTAACCCTAACTGAGACAGAAGGCTAAGTCCAGACAGCCTGCAGGCTGCCCTTCCTGATCCAAGGATGCATGCACTATAGCGTTATGCAGTGGCGCCCACAACACTGGGACTCTGCTACTGCTCTACTACCAAGTCAAGACCTTAGGCTGTCTCCTGGTTCTTTCCTGCTCTCCTTGACCCTCCCCTCTCTCCGAAGGTGATGTCCGCAAGAGGAAGGATGCTCACAGCCAGGGATTCAGGCATTATTTCCAAAGAGAAGAAGGACCTGTGAGCTGGGGTGCCTGATGTAGGCTGCTGGGAACCAGGAGGAGAATCCCCCACAAAAGGCTTGTGGGGCAGAATGTCAGTGATGAGAAGTTCATGCCTGCAGAGGAGAAAACAAGGACCCAGTCATGCAGGTAGAGGGTAGAGGCATCCGTGGAGGCCATTAGAAGACATGTTAGACTGGAAGCTTCTAGAAAGGATGCATATCTGGGACAACACCATTCTGATTCCATCAGTTGGTGCATTACTACTTGGTTGTTGTTTGAGGGTGGTGTTTTCTCTTTCATTTTTGTTTGTTTTTGAGACAGGAATCTTACTATCTAGCTCAGGCTGGCTGGGAACTTAAACCTCAGTGTCTGAGGGCTGGAATCACAGATGTGAGCCACTATGCTTAGCTCATCACTGCATTTTTTGAGGGTCTTCCATGTAAGTACTTGCTGTGTTCAATGAGAGACAAAGGAAAATACTGACATCCCCCCCTTACTAGATTTTTCCTCATTAGAAAATATAGCAGGAGGCTGAGGGTTAGCTCCGTTGGCAGAGTGCTTGCCTAGCGTGCTTAAAGCCCAGTGCTTGATCCCCAGCCCTGTGCACAGGCCTGGAGCCTCCGCACTTAGGAAGAGAGGGGAGGACTAGCTATGTGGAAAATTTGAGGCCAACTTGGGCTACACGAAACCCTGTCTCAAAAACTACACACGCACACAAGCACATACACACACATTCAAACACACACTGAAAATTTGCAAAAAAAGAAAAAAAAAGTATTCCATAGACAAAAATTTTTTTTGTGATGTTCCTTTCACTGTGTGTATTTTCACACCGCCTGCATGCTCTCCCTCCTAGCAAGAGAATAGTGCATTCGTTCTCATTGACATTTATGCGATTTCCAATTTCTTAGAGTAAGACTTCCATTGCTTCATTATCTTCATACAAGATTGTACTTTAATAATCTGTTTCCTTTCAGAAATTCATAACATTTCTCATGAATTTCTGATAATTTCCTGGGCCAGAATTTCTGTTCTTTGTTCTGTGTCTCTTAGGTGAGCGGTTCGCACATGTGTGTGGTTAGTCCAGTGTTAATTTCCCCTCAACTTTTCTCATGAATTTAATACTGTAGATGAAAAGGGCCAATTCTTTGGAAGGCACAAACTACCAACGCTTTCCTCAGGAAGCCGACAAGAAAAACCCTATGCCAACTGCACAAAATGAATTCAAAACTGAAACCCCTTCAACAAAGGAAGCCCCAGATTCTAATGGCTTTGCTGAAAATCCTAATACCAAGTGATTTGAGGAAGAAATAATACACCATCCTACACAAAAATAGAAGAGGCGGAAACACTTCTCAATCATTTTAGAGGCCTGACACTTCCCCACCGTCAAAGACATTCCTTATAGAAAGAAACTTATAGCCTAAAATTTCCTCATTAATACAGATGCAAAAATCCTCAAAAAAAAAAAAAGGCAGTGTCGTAAAGATCCCTCAGAACTGCCACTCTGGTGAATACCACAGCAGGAAGCAGCTGGCCTGTCAAGAGGTGCATCAGAACAATGGGACACTGCTTGACCAGAGAAGGAAACTACCTGATGGCCTTTATATGGCATCCTAGCACCTCAGGGGACCTCCAACCACATGATGACCTCTGTAAGACATTCTAGAACCTCAGGGGGCCTCCAACCACATGATGACCTCTGTACAACATTCTAGAACCTCAGGGAGCCTCCAACTACATGATGGGCTCTGTACGACATTCTAGAACCTCAGGGGGCCTCCAACTACATGATCACCTCTGTACAACATTCTAGAACCTCAGGGGGCCTCCAACTACATGATGACCTCTGTAAGACATTCTAGAACCTTGGGGGGGCCTCCAACTACTTGCTGGCCTCTATACAAGATTCTAGAAAAAGATAAAATCATAGAAACAGAAAGCAGACATTGACTGAAAACAGGAAAAAGAGCCACAGCCCCAAAACACAGGGGATTGGTTTTCTTTAAGACAGTGTCTTGGGTATCCCAGGTTGGCCTCAAATTTGCTATGTAACAAAGAATAACCTTGAACTTCTGATTCTTCTGCTTCCCAAGTGCTTGGATTACAGGTGTGCACCACCACACCCAGTTTATATAGTGCAGGCTAGGCAAGTCCTGATTCACCTCCTAGCCCTGAACCTTTTGAGGCAATAGAATGGTTGAGTCTTGAATGTGGTCTTCCTAGCATGTGGTCACATGAAACTTCATAGAACTGTATACCTCCAAACTCAGGTTCAGGGTGTGTAAATGATGTGCAAATATATGTAAACAATACCTCATTTAGTTATGTTAAAATAAAAGTTCAATTTTTAAAAAGAATTAAAAGATTATACATTCACCTACAATATTCTGAAAAAAGTGAAGTTGCAGGGCTATAAGCTGGACTGGGGTTGTAAGGGCCAAGACTTGAGTAAGGGTTTGGGCAACAAAGGAGAAAGGGTCAGTGACACTGGAAGTAAGGGAGGTATTCAACTTGGTGGGTTTTTGGTGTTTTGTTTTAGACAGTGTCTCTCCAAAAAAAGAAAAAAAAAGAAAGAAAGAAAGAGAAAAGAAAACAAAATTTCGGGAGGCAGAGGCAGGCCGATCTCTGTGAGTTTGAGGCCAGCCTGGTCTACAAGAGCTAGTTCCAGGATAGGCTCCAAACCTACAGAGAAACCCTGTCTCAAAAAACAAACAAAAAGAAAGAAAGAAAGAAAGAAAGAAGAAAGAGAAAAGAAAACAAAATGGTGTAGGAGGTCCTTCTGTATTTCTGTTGCTTTCATTGGTTGAATAAAGAAACTGCCTTGGCCTTTTGATAGGGCAGAACTTAGATAGGCGGGGAAAAAAGAACTGAATGCTGGGAGAAAGAAGGCAGGCAGAGAGAGCCGCCATGGAATCACCAGAGTCAGGCATGCTGAATCTTTCCCGGTAAACCATGATCTCGTGGTAAACACAGATTAATAGAAATGGGTTAGATCAAGATGTGAGAGTTGGCCAAGAAGAGGCTAGATATAATGGGCCAGGCAGTAATTTAATTAATACAATTTCTGTGTGGTTATTTTGGGTGTAAGCTAGCCGGGTGGCGGGATGCAGCCGGTTCCTCTTACTACAACAAAATGGCCAGGTGGTGGTGACACATACCTTTAATCCCAACACTTGGGAGGCAAAGACAGGTGGATCTCAGTGAGTAATAGGGCAGCATGGTCTACCAAGAGAGTTCCAGGACAGCTAGGACTACATAGGACAGGCTGACCTTAAACTCACAGAAATGCCCCTGCCTCTCTTGAATGCTGGCATTAAATGCTGTGCCACTACAGCTGCCTATTACTCAACTTCTTGATTGCAGTGGTGGACACAGGACTATCTATTTCCCCAGAACTGTGTCTAAAATAAAATGAACTTAATGAATATAAAACCTTTAATAAACTTGAGCTTTAATGTCCTTATGCCCTGGATTGCCTCTGCATGGTTCTGCCCATCACATGCACATATTTCTCAAGACACTGATGGATGCATGTCGAATTATTGTCAAACACCTTGCTCTTCCATCTGCGAGATGGGATTTCGGCTCTTATATCAATATCCTTTCAGGGAGAAGAGTGTGGCTTTGAGGTTTGGTGATGTGGGGTTCAGAGTCTGTCTCCACTACAGCCCAGATATGGAGCCCATGTGATGCTAGAATATTGTTCCTGCTAGCAAAAGCATTAGTCACGTTTCTATCACCGTGGCAAAATGTCTGGATGACCAGGGAGACTGATTTTGCCTCACGGTTTTGCCCACAGTTAGTCTATGGCAGCACAGAACATCACGGTAGAAGCTGCTCACCTCATGGATCCCAGGAAGCAAGGAAACAAAACAGAAAGAGGGGTAGTTTGGCCAGCTGAGGTCCTTGTCTCTAAGCCCTGATGACCTGAGTACAATCCCCAGAACCCAGATGGGAGGAAGAGAACTGCCCGCCACTAACCTCTACATGTGTGTGCTGGTATGTACCTGCACATGTACAAATAAGTAAGTAAGTAAATGTTGCACAAATCTTCTTAAAAACTATAAAAGAGGAAGGGAAATGGAGCCACGATCCGTGTATGCCCCCCACAGGCACACCTCGATGGCTTAATTTCCTCCCGCTGGCTCTACCTCCTATAGAGAGTATCTGCTCCCCAGCAGGGCCACAGGCTGGGGGCCAAGCCTTCAACATGCAGTCCTTTGAGGGGACATCCAGGATCCAAGCCATAGCAGTAGCTGTGCTTATGATGCCGTCGTAGTAACAATACTTGTCCCATTGGACTGTTGAGAGGGATGAACAAGACAGGCAGAGAGTGGTGTAAGGACAGGTCAGGTGGACAGTCCACACACAGCACCGGCGTGAGTGTCCTGATAGTGTCAACCCATAGAGTGGGCATTTGTGCCGGTCAAATGATACTGCCCAAGACGTTCACACCTTCCTCATCAATCCCATGAGTGTCCCCTTCTCAAACGAAGGTGGCTTTGCTGTCAGGGCGTCATTGTCACTGTTCTATTGATGTGAAGAGACACCATGACCAAGAAAGCATTTGATTGTAAGCTTGTTTCAGAGGTTAGTTAGTCCATGATCATCACAGCGGGGAGCATGTCAACACTCAGATAGACATGGGGCTGGGGCAGTAACTGAAAGTTCTGCACCCTGATCCCTAGGCAGAGAGAGTCTGGGCTTGGTTTGGCTCTTGAAACCTCAAAGCCCACCCCAGTGACACACTTCCTCCAACAAGGCCACACCTCTTCATCCTTTTCATCCTTTCCAACAGGGCCACTCCCTGGTGACTAAGCATTCAGATATATGAGCCGATGGGGCTGTTCTTACTCAAACCCTCACACAGGGTAAAGCTGAGGATCTGGAAATGGAGGAGCTGGAGCAGCGGGTGGGCTCCAGGCCTCATAAGGGGGGGAAGGCTCGGGGGCCGGAGGAAGAGGTGTGCAGCAGAAGGTAGAAGTGACGTGAGCAATCAATCATTCAAGGAATCCAGGCCACATTTGGGAGTGGTAAGGACAAGGACACGATCCTCTCCCTGCTTCTTGACACCTCCTTGAGTTTGGAAACAGGGTCTCACTATGTAGTCCTGGCTGGGCTTGAACTCTTTATGTGACCAGGCTGTCCTCCAGCTTCTGACAATCCTCTTGCCTTTTCCTTCTAAACGGGTTTACAGGTCTGAGCCACCGCTTCTGGTCTTTGATGCCCCATTTTAGGCAAGTGACCCATTTTAGCCTCTAAGTTTGTGACATACAGTTTAGGAGGGCAATGGGAAACAAAAACACCATCTCTGGTGAAAGGTCTCCATTTCCTAAACCGGGGGGGGACTTTATATGGTGCCTGAAAGGCAATGACTTGGATATACTCTTGGAATGGAGCTGAGGAGGCTGACAGAGAATGCGGGGTCCCAGAAATGTGCACACAAGCTAGTTTCTGAGCACTAGATAACTCTTTTCTGGATGAGAGGAAGCCCAGTGATCCTGTTCCCAAATCAAAGAAAAAGTCCTGTCCTCATCACACCACGAGGCATCTGCCTGTGCTGGGCCCAGGGAGTTCTCTGTTGAGTGTGTCCAGAACACAACACACCTCTTTTCTGATGTGGGATTCCTCTCTGTATGCTGTGAACACCATTGCTTAATAAAGAATCTGCTTTGGGCCTTTTGCAGTGTAGAATAGGGCAAGGTGGGAATTCCAAGCAGATAGAGGAGGAAAGAGTAGGCAGAGTCAGAGAGAAGCCATGAAACTGCCAGAGGAGAAAGATGCCAGCTGCCACCTGGAAGGTAAACCACGAGCCTTGTGGTAAAACACAAAATAATAAAAATGGGTTAATTTAAGGTATAAGAACTAGTCAATAAGAAGCGTGAGTTACTAGGCCAAGCAGTGTTGTAATAACATAGTTTCTGTCTGGTTATTTTGGGTCTGGGTGGCCAGGAACGAACAAGCAGCCTCCAACAACACTTTTTCTCAAGGAACATCTCAGAAACTTGTTCCTGCTCATAAACAGAAACCCTGTTTTGAATTCAGCATGATTCTGCGCATGCCTGGTTTTTGTTGTTTTGTTTGTGGGTATATTCCAACAATGTCCACCGGAGGGTGCTGTGTATATGTTTATGAGGGGTTCTGAACACAAAGCTGTGCAACCTTAGGGCTCCCAAACACTTAAGCAAACAAGACAAAGACTTCCCCACACACAGGAGCTTATATCCAGACACTGGATACCCAGGCTCACAGATATTAGACACATAGCACCCACTTCCACAGCAGCATGCAGAGATACCATGTGCAGAGATATACTAAAGCATATGCAGACAAATTTATACATGAACACAGTCACACATGGACAGCACATATCCACAGTATACACACACACACACACACACACACATACACGCACGCGCGCGCGCGCGTTAGCCCAGCTACACACGTAGCCAATTACACATTGGCAGACAATCACAGCCACGTGTAAAATGTCATAAACACACTGAGATATGATTATGCATGAAAAGCCGCAGACAGGCATGCCTGTCTAAATAGCAACGCATGCAACCAGGTATGGACTCCTAGCCTAGGCTTTTGTTATCTCACTTTTGTGGAAAACTCAGTCCCTCGAGGGCACGATTAATGTTGAGCTGTTTTCTAAGAAAAACAGAGGAAATGTCAACTTCTGCATCCCAGTGGAAACTATTCTATTCGTTAAATGTTAATGAAGGGCATTTTTGAGGACAAGCTGTCTCTTAAAAGGAAGGATAGCCCTGCTCCGAGGAGGAAAACACCCAAGCTGCACTTCTGCAAACACCTTATTAACATATGGAAGGCTCAGAGACAGTCTGAAGCAGCTCTGGGTTCTAAACAATAAATCGGAAGCAAATTCAAAAGAAAAATAACGATAAGCGGGGAAAATGACGTAAAGTTGAAAAACAATAAATCCAAACAAGTCCCTCTTTCTTAGGGGTGATAAAGAAATATGGTTCCTTCGCGGACGGCTGTCAGATGGCCAGGCCTGGAAATTTGCCTTTGATAAAACAAAAGCATTAAAGGAAAGGAAAACATAAAAGGTGGAGAGGAAGAAGGGCTGATGGAAATAGTTGCTTCTGTAACCGCGCAGCGGGGAATAAATATTCCAGCACGATAATGCAACCCTTGGGGCCACCCAGTCTTTCTGTGCAGCCCACAGGGCGGGATCTCTGGTGCGGGGGAGTAGAGGGGAAGCGGGGACAGGTGCAGTTTGACCCAGATATACACTGCCCGCTGCGGTATCTTATTTCATAGACCCCTCATGAGGCAGGGCACAGGGACCTGGAGTCTGGCTCGGGAAACACAGATCCTTGTAGCGCCTCAGTCATCCCCAAGTTAAGGGACACTGGCAGCTTCCAGTTCCTCCCTGGACCCTGGTCTTCTTATATGCACACTGAGGAAATGCCTTCTCAAACCACTAAATGTCCCCCCTTCCGGACACTTGATCATATAAGCGTCCATCTGCACCTCTGAGACCTTGCTGTCTCTGGCGACCAGAATCGTCGCAAGTGGCTCTATTTGTGCGTTTAACAAAGTGCCCACCGCAGCCCATTGGCTCTATCCCACTGAACAATAGCTCGGGGAAGAGATAAAAGGCATTCATCAGACAGCCAGGCCCAATTATCGTGTCACACTGAATGAATGTATTTTAAAATCTTTTCTGACAGGAAAATGTTCCAAGTAGGTACCTTCAAATTAGCTGGAAAATCCAGAAAATTTGCTATTAGGCCTTTTTTTGAAGAATCTTTATTCCCCCCCACTGTTCCGAAGGAATTCCTTGGGTATTATTAATTCCTTCTAAGAGTCTGCCCTTGTGCCCCCTGCTGGGACTGGAACACTCTGAGTGTCTGTTCCACTCCCTGGGAGCCACCACAGGGACAATGCTAACCGCTGCGTGGATACGAGTCACCTGTCTATCAACTAGCTTCAAGTGTCTGGTGCAATTCGGTTCACTCCGCCTGCACTTCCCAGACCTCTGTTTTGTGTCCATTAACCCTGCCACGGGGTGGAGTCCACCCAGCTTGACCTTGAAGGGAGACTTGGTCTAAGAAGGCACACTTCCAAACAGCCAGATAGACTTCCCTCCTTTTGAAGCACGGTCTAGCCACTCGGCTGTGTGACCTTGGATGGGTGACTTCTCTGAGTCGTTTTTCTTTGTCACCTAATTCCTGACACTGTTGTGAGGAGGGATCATTTCCTAGGGTGCACAGGCTCTCGCTCTGGCCCACCATCCTGGGGTGCACAGGCTCTCCCTCTGGCCCACCATGTGGTTGGGGCTGGCAGGTCAGTCTGGCTTTGTGGCTGAGGGGGGTACCAGCCCATCTCTGCTTGCAGCAGCTCCGCAGCCTGTTTTACCGGAATCCCGTCTCAGGCGGCTCTTTGGGCTGGGAGGAGATTTCCCGGTCCTGAGGAGAAGCTGCAGGCTCCACAGCAACGAAGGAAGCAAGAACAGGAGCTTGGTGGGCGGGAAATCCAAACTGTGGGGTTGGTTTGTAACTCTTTCACTCCTACTCCTTCACAGTTTTCGTTTGTTTGATTTTGTGGCAGTTGTTTTTTAAGACAGGTAGACTGGCCTTGAACTTACTAGCTAGCCCAGGATGACCTTGAACTTTTGACTCTGCTGCTTTCACTTTCTGAGCTTTACAAGCATGTCGTGCCAGGGTCTGAACTGGGGACCGGAACCCAGGGTTTTTATTTGTCTGTTTGTGTTGGTGTTTTGTACTTGCTGGGCAGTATACTTGCACCCTACCTACTGAGCTAGTTCCAGTCTTTGTCCAGGGGACAATTACATCAAGGACAGGCAATTGTTTGTGTCCTCTTCTGCAGCAGCAAAGTCATGGGGTCCGCTGAGCTGGCTGCGTGCTCCTCAGTCACTTGACTGATTGAGTGGCGCCCTGTGCTCTTTCCACTGCTCTTTGCCTGTTTCACTCCAACAATTAACATTTCAGCTATTCTGCCACTGTCCCAGCGCCCAAGGATGTGGAGGGCAGACAGAGAACCCCGCTAGGAAGACACCTCCCATTTCCACAGTCCTGCCAAGGGAGGCTTCGGGTCAGAAAGTGACCTCGAACTCACCTGTATTTTCTGAGGTTCATAGCGGTGTGTGCAGCTGACCCACCTAGGGACCTGGTTGGCTGGCAGCATGGGAGGTACCTAGTATGTGAAGATCGGATCTCTAGTACCCCTGCGCAGCAGAGGTGCTGGATCCATGGGACCTTCTGCCGTGTTTACTGACCTTTGCAGTCCAGAAGGGACTCCATACTCATGTATAGGTGCTCATCTTCCCTGTCACAGATGGGGAAGATGACACCTAAGGGTAAGTGTCCATCCCACCAATGGTCACCTCATGGCAGAGCCCATGAGACAAATAAGTATATACAAAGGCATTGATATCATCCATATGGGTAATGTTGTCCTCCAAGCCCATGCAGAAGCCAGCTCTTGAAAGTCAGACAGCAGAGGGTGGGAAGAGCATCCAGCCCGCGGGAAGAGCAGGGAGAAAGCAGGGAACAAGGGGGAACTAACTTATCAGAAACCAGCACGGATGTATGTGGATGTATGTATGAGTGTGGGAATTGGAGGGATGGACGAGGCTGTCAAGGCCGGCTGTGTGAAAGGTGCCGAAGAAGCGGGGCATCATGCAGCTGTTTAGAAAACGGGAAATAACAGAGGGCGTGTCAGAGCTGGATCACTGAGAAAGCTGAGTGGTGGATGAAGGACACAGGCAAGCGAGTCTGTCTAACAACCCCTGAGTAACCAGCAAGTCCAGGCTGGCTTCCCGCCAGGATCTGCAGGCATGTGCCACGGTGGGAGAGAGGAGGAGGAATCTAGAAGGCAGAATAGACAGACCATCATCACCAGGGGGACCCTGGGCCAGACACAGGCTGCTCCCTCTTGGACATCTCTACTCTGAATGCTTCAAGGCAACAGAGATGGCCACAGAGGCCCACGGCTGCCAGCTTCCTTCTTATCTATCTTGTAAACAGGTTTTACTACCTTGTCAAAGGCAGGGCTCTTCTGGCCAACCCTGGGGAAAACTGAAATCTCAACCTCTCCAGCCTGAGCATGGGCCAGGGCCAGATGAGGTCTCTGGCTTACATGCAAAATTTCTGTCTATCTCTGTTTGAAAGCAGAGGAGGGGCCACCCCAGGCCTGGCTGCTTAGTGCAGTATAGGTGGGACTTGGAGAGAAAGTCACCTCCCCCTGAGGGCCAAAAGTCCTGAGGGAAGGCTGGAGAGCACGCTGTTGCAAATCTGACCACCGCTGTGTGGTGACTTCTCCAAACACGGGCGCGGAGGCCTGGCAGTGCCTTTTGCTCTGCTGTCCTGGGATTTTACCCAATACTGGAGAGTCACCCTGCACCCCTTGAAAGGCCTCCACTCTGCCAGAGCTAACTGTGGAGCCTGTTCTAGGTGTCTGGTCCTTCCCTGCCATCAGGTCCCATTTGATATCACAGACCTGATAGACAGATAGACAAAGGGACAGAGTCACTCCCAGAAGAGGGACACCCCTCATGGGCTGTGGTGTCACCCCCAGGCCATCAGTTGTCTGGTTCAATGGCGGCTTCCAGTCACAGATGTAAATAAGGTCCAGAAAAATCCCATTCCTGGGGTCCAGTGGAGAATGAAGACTGAGGTCAAAAGGGCAGTTTCAGTGTGGCTGCCTGCTGGCTGCCGAGTGTGGGCAGCAGGCTGAGCATGGTGACGATGGCGCTGGGTCCATATTGTCCATCACTCAGTCGCGTTGGGCATCCTCTTTTGTAAAATAAGAGGAATTATACGGATCCTGGGAACTGTTGCTTCAGAGGAAGACAAGAAGAACTCTGAGCTTGCTTGGCAGGGTCCCTGCCCCCCAGGCCTTAGACTTCCTGTCTCCTGGGAGTCCAGCAACCACCGCGAGTGAAACAAGGGCGTTCACATTAACAGCTTTGTAGCTGGACACTGCTTTACAGTGCGTCGGGGCTAAGACCAGACATTTCCAAATCCTTTGAACCAGATGATGGAGTTATATCTAGTGGCCAGGGAGTGGCAGCTACCGTTCAGTTCTGAGGAGAGCTAGAGGCCTTGGGTGTGCACTGCAGGGGGATGGGGGGAGTTGGATGTGATGCAAGAATTAGGTGCAGTAAGAGCTGCCTGTGTCAAGTGAAGTCAAAAGCCACTGAGCTCTTTCAGAGGGGAGAGGAGAATGTGATGGTGTTTAGTAGGAGCACAGCATGAGCAAAGATGAGAATCAGAAAGAACATTCTGATAGCCCTGGTGGAGGGCAGATTGGGGAGGGTGAATCAGGCTAAAGAAACTCCCAGTGGTCTGGTCTAGGTGAGGGACAATGAGGGCTCAAGAAGGCCCAAGCGACTGGGTCTTGCTCACAGCCACGCTTGCTCCTGGCTGCCTTGTTTATATCTATGACAAGAGGCACTAGTGAGAACAAGGCCCAGGAGGAGAATACTGATCTCAAGAACTGGCTAGGCACAGCTTCACCTCCAGTGCCTGGAGGCCCAGTTTTGTCTTGGTAATGACTTCTTTGAAGTCATCAAACAGAAAAGCAAATCAGTCAAAGAATACATTTGCACTTGGCCACACTGTGTGGGTGAGTGTTTTTTTTATCTCATTATCTTATTAATTATCATATTATTTTCAGGTCACTTTGTTGCTTTTAAGAGGACAAGATCCAGGTCATGGAGGTGCTGTCTCCCTCCCACTCCTCCAGCCCCTGCTGTACACTGGATTGCCATTCCATGGGACGTCTCAATACACAAGCGACAGGCTGATATCCATGGGACCGGGACTATCCTGGCTGTACTCTTGTCCACACAGTCCCGCTGGTCTCCTCCTGGCATCCTGACGACTGCAGTGGATACTGCTTCAGTGTGGTTTGGTCTCATTAACATGGACTGGATTATGCGGTCCACATGGGCTTTTCAATTAGGAAGACATGGTTCTGCCTGTGTTTACAAAGGGATTACGCTTAGTGTGCCCAGCTCCACTCTTTCCTCCTACCTCTTCTCCCTCCCTCCTTCCTCTCCTCTCCCCCAACTCTTTTTCTTTCTCCCTTCCCTCCCCTCCCCTTTCCTCTCCCTCATTCCTTCTTCACCTCCTCTTTTTTCTCTCTCTCTTTCCTTCCCCCAGGGTTCATGAATAAACGGATTTGCCTCTTTCTCCTTTGGGGCTATTTGGACATATGGGCTGGAATGGGTAGGCGTCTGTTAGCATCATCTAGGTATCCTAGGAGACATATAATCTCTCTGCCCAGTCATGCGTGACTGTTCCAACCTGCGCTTGCATACCTCCAGACACTGGGCTTGCTTAACGAGCCAGCCCGGGCCACAGTTGGGAAGCTCTGACCATAAGAAACATTGTTTCAACTGAGCTATCACCTATTCCGGGTCCCCCTGCTCAGACAGCTTCCCAGAGCCCACCCAATGGGGGCCACTCTCTGTGATGGTCTTTGCAAAGGAGAGGCAGACTCTCATGGCGAGTCCTAGGAGGCCTCCCTCTGTGCTGGGCACCTGCTGCGCTCTCTCTCTCTCTCTCTCTCTCTCTCTCTCTCTCTCTCTCTCTCTCTCTCTCTCCTCTCTCTCTCTCTCTCTCTCTCTCTCTCTCTCTCTCTCTCTCTCTCTCTCTCTCTGTGTGTGTGTGTGTCCGTGTCCATTCTCTGGCATCCAGGCATCCTTGGGCCCCACAGGACATGTGCATATAGTTTCCCGCACGCTAAAAAGAACCTTTTTGTTCTCTTTCTCTGGCTTAAAAATACACTCTAAACATGACTTCATGTGGCATGTCCCCTCCCCAGAACACACTGCCCTCAGCCTCAGGAGGCGCTATGCGAACCAGCCTCCTGGCTGCCTCCCCGTCCGCCATGGAGGGGTCTGCCCTCCTTTCCTATCGGCCTCACCGGCATCTGTCAGGCGCCTTTCCCCTCCTATTGGACAATTTCCACAAAAGAAATCCACATTAGCGAGACACCTGCATCATTTATCTTGATTTGGCTTTGGGGACACATTGTTGGTTGGCCCCACGTAATGTCCACACTGGGCAGTCTGCCATCCCTCACTCTCCCCCCCCGGGGGGGGGTAGATTACCTCTCCTGGAAGTGCCACCCACACCAGGCATTCTGTTTTTCGTGTTTTTTCTGGAATGAAGCCCTCGCAAGGTTGTTTTAATGTGTCTTTCACTCTTGATTAAAGAAAAACAGAGAAGAAAACGGAGAAAAACGCCTCTTTCCTTGAGTTCGTCATCGTCTTTCTCTGGAGAAATTGACTGTGCTTGCTCATCTACATATTGAAGTATTGATTCCCCCCCCCCCCGCTTAAAATCTCCAGGGAGATCTTAGGTTATAATGGTAGCAAAGCTTTGTCTGCTCTTGGTTAGGCATTCCCTAGCACAATCATGAATGGTTTATTATTTTATCTTTCTTTGTTTCGTTGTATTATGACAGGGCCTCACCCTGTAGCTCAGGCTGTCTTGAAATTCACAAAGTAGCCCAGGTTGGCCTCAGATTGCCGGCTACCCTTCTGCCCGGGCCTCCCAAATCCTGGGAGCACAGGTGTGAGCCACCATGCCTAGATGATCACTTCCATTGTAATCAGCTTATTCGTATTTTCTGCCCCTGGGAAGCCACCACTGAGGGATGGCATCCAACCCCCCGTCACTGTCACCTTTGAGATCCAAAATGATAATACAAATGATTGTACAGTCCTTGGTATGGCATGGACCATGTAATGTTTCTTTCCTCTGCTACTTCAAGCAGACGGGACATTGTGCCTATTTCACAGGTGTGGACACTGAGTGCCCATGGCATGTCCTACACAGGAAGCAGCACAAGCAGCATTGTCCCTGAGTCTGCTGCCATTTTTCCACGACACCAGCAGCCTGCAGAGCAGTAAGGGAACATCTGCTGCCAACCTCTCCAGGTTTGTGACTTCAAGCTCCCCTGGCAGAGGAGGGAATTACCATATTTGGGGGCAATTTACATCAAATTACCATGCACCAGCCAACAGCTGCCGCCTGGAGCGGGAGGTGGGCTGCAAGGAGGCGAGCACATTTGTACACACACTAATGAAAACCCGAGCTCAGGCCTCCTCACTCTCCCATAAATATGGTCATTATGATCTTGTTGGCATTGCTTGTTGAATTCTGTCTTGCAAATTGTTTCCTGGTTGTCTGGGGGAGCTGAGGGCTCTCTCATTCTCCCTTTCTCTGAGATGTGACGGGGTTTAAGGCTCACCCAAGTTCTCCAAACTGCCCTCTGCAACGGAAGGGATGATGCCTGCCAGTCCCAGGAGCAGGTACCACACCCTAGTGTGTGCGTGGCACAGGGCAGAGTTCAGAGAAAAGGAAACAAAGAGGGGAGACAGCTCAAGAGGCAGCACGCTACCCCTCCTTTTAAGCACAGGCTAACAAGTGTCTGATTGTTGTGAGTGGAGTGGGCAGGAGCGAGGGTCAAAGTCCAGGATAAAAAGGGCCCCTTGAGTTTCATTCTAGGTCCAGGAGGGATGGCACACGCTCTTCCCTCCTTGTGGCATCCAAAGACTGGGGAAGGCATAGGGTGCAGAGCCCTTGCTCTTATGGAAGCCCTCCTGGGAGGGTGGAGGTGGGGGAGGTGATATGAAGACAAAAGGGATCTTGTGGAATCCAAGCCCTGGCTAGTCCCTGTGCTCCTGAAGGAGAGGGCCTATGGGGAGCCAGTGCCCTCTTCCAGCCCTTGTCTGCCTCTCTTTTGCATGTGGGCTCTCATCATACGACTGCTTCTCCCTCCGCAAAACAGAATACAAACGCTCAGGTGCCATGCTTAGGGGAAAAAGCATCCACCCACAGGGTGGCTCTCTCTTGTGTCCTGATTCTAAGTTGACAGTGTGCTGTGGAATGAGCTCTCATGGGCTCTGCTTGGGTCAGTACCTGGCCATGTCCCCTGCATGCAGGAGAGTGAGCTCACCTCCTGACAAAGAGCAGCTGTGGTGGGCAAGACTGGGAGACTCCAGGGCACTGGACAGGCAACCACGTGCGCTTCTGCCATAGCCTCATCTTAGCCCTTTCTTTCTTTTTTTCGTGTGGTTTTGAGGCCAAGTTTTGCTCTGTATTCCAGGCTGGCCTTGCACATGCAAGTTCTCAGGTGGTAAGATTGTAGGTGTGCACTACTATGCTAGGGGCACTTTAAAAAATGTTTATCCTATTTTTAAGTGTGTGTGTGGTGGTGGTGGGAGAGTGCTCTATTGCAGGTGCCTGCAGATCCCACGAGAGGGCGCCAGATCCCTGAACCTGGAGTTACAAGTGGTTGTGAGTTGCCTGATCTTGGCACTGGGAACTGAACTCAGGTCACGCTCTTAACATGGACTTTTTAGGCAATACCTGCAGACTAACACTCTAGCAGAGTGCAGGGAGAATTCTCAGGCAAGTTTCTTCCAATAATGACATTTACCAAAACTGTGGCTCAATGCCATGACAAGGACACTGACCTGACTCATCAGAGTCCCTTGAATCCTTTGTGAGTGTGCAATGGGCACTCTGTGTGTCCAACACTGTAGTCAAGGTGACAAACGTCAGCATCACAAAGGTCTCTGTGTTGCCCATTGTCCCAAGTACATGACACTGCCATTAGCACTCCCTAAGACAGCCAATTCCTGAAGGCCCAAATCTGAGGTGTGACCTTCTAAGGCAGTAGGGACTGTCTTAGTTACTGTTCTATTGCTGTGAAGAGACACCATCACCAAGGAAACTCTTATAAAGGAAAGCATTTTATTGGGGCTTACTCACAATTTTAGAGGATTAGTCCCTGACCATCATGGTGGTAAGCAGATAGCCATGGTACTGAAGTAATAGTTATGAGCTTTATATCCTGATCCATAGGCGGGGGGGGAGGGTGGTGGCATGGACTTTTGAAACCTCATATCCTACCATCCCCAGTGACATACCTCCTCCAACAAGGCCACATCCTTAATCCTTCCCAAACAGTTCCAGCAACTGGGACCAAGCATTGAAACACATGAGCCAACAGGACCATTCTCCTTCAAGCTACCACAGTTGTAGTGATTGTGAAGATCTTGAGACGGAGACATTATTCTTTCATTGTTTGGCTCAGCCCAAATGTGATTCCAACGGTGGTGGTGATGGTGGTGGTGACGGTGGTGGGTGATGGTGGTAGTGACAGTGGTGGTGACAGTGGTGGGTGATGGTGGTGGTGACGGTGGTGGGTGACGGTGGTGGTGACGGTGGTGATGGTGTGTGTGTGTTTACATTTGAGAGAATGTGGTGTCTATGCCAGAGGAGGACATGAGATACCTTCTTCCCTTGAGGTGCAGTTTCTAACTGAACCTGAGGCTAAGCTATCTGCCTACAAGCAAGGCCCAGTGATCCTCCTGTCTCTGCTTGCTACAGTGCTAGGCTTACAGGCAACCACACCTGAATTTTTATGTAATTTTAGGCTCCAAACTCAGGTTTCTACTCTGGTGAAGCGAGCACTCTTTACCTCCTGAATCAACTCTACAGTCTCAATACAAGGGTTCCGAGAGAGGGGGCGCAAATCTCGTCAGTGGGAAGTGTGGTGGTGGCCACGAAGGCCAAGGGATGAAAGGTGGAGCTACGAGTCAGGGAGCACAGGTAGCCCCACAGGTGCTCCCTCTCAGAACTTTCCAGAGGAACCAGCCCTGCCAACATCTTCACCTTGGCCTACTAATACTGATTTTGGACTTCTGATCCCCAGAATTTGAAAGGATTAATTTGTGTTATCTTCCTCCAGGGAGTTTCTGGAGCTCCCTAGAAAAACAACTGGAAATGAATACATTTTATGTTTCATCTCCACTGAAGGTCTGTGTACACACTTGCCTCTACCCCAGCGTTCAGTCCAGCAGCCTCTACTGTGCTCACCAACGCCGCCATGCTGGCCTGAGCCCTCCGTTGCTCCAGGGAGTTGGGTGGAAGTGCCTGAGAGATGACCTAAAAGGGTGTATGGTACTCTGAAGACTGGGCTCTGTGCTTAGGACCTGACTGCTGAAGCCAGGTTACAGCTATGAGGCCAAGTCAGAGAGTGTGTGTTGGGGGATGGGGTGGGGGTGACAACATGGGCAGAGGAAGAGGACACTGGGGAGAGCACAGAGATGGACTGATGGGAAAAGTGGGTCACTGTGAAGGAAGGCCTGTAAGGTGGAAGCCATGGCGGCTGGACGTGTGGCCACCACACTATGGGACCTGTGTGGCTCTGCTCCAGCTCTCTCCACCAGCGCTTCCTTGTCAGGGACTGGGACTGTCTCACCTTTCCTAGGAGGAAGCCTAGCCGGGAGGCCGAAGAGACTCAGAGGCGAGCCTGAAATGTGTGATGTGTTTAAACTCGTTGGTCAGGACGAGGGACATTTGGGTGGACTACTGTGAACAAGAGGGTGGGCTGGGCTCCCAGGAGGAAGGGAAGAGTGTGGTATATCTGTGAGGTCGCGCCGACAGTGGGGGAATGAAAGTGGGGGCTTCTGGGAACTGTTTGAAGAGGTGTGGGTCCAGAAGGAGAGACTGAGGAGTCAGGACAGACGGACAAATGAACGCTGAAGACCATAAGCCAGACCCAAAAATCCTGCTTCCCTTTCCTGAAGGGCTTTGGTTAGGGTAATCCCCGCCCCCCAAGCGGCAGGGAGCAGGAACAGGGGGAGCCATTCTCACCGGCTTTTACCGTAGACTCCCTGTGAAGGGGTGAGCCAGCTCTCCTGAGGTCTCTTGGTCCAGTCTCCAAGGCCGTCTCCATTCTGTTTTGGCAAATCTAAATAAACAAAGACACTGGGACCCAGAACAAGAACCATCAAAAGCTGTTCCCGCCGCTGACAAGTCTCCGCCCGGACCGACACACGCCTACACCCCGCCCCCTCCCCTTCCCTGGCTCAGATCCAGATCCAGCAGAGCCTTCTGGTGAGAGCCCTCCTGGGGAGTGCAGCCTTCTGGGTGCTTTCTTCTGGGGGGGGCAGGGCTGTCAGGCGCCTCCTGGAGATTTCCTGAGCGCCCTTCCCCCAGGGAATGCCTTTGTCTTTTCCTCCTGAACAGACAGCTGCAGGGGGTGGGTTTGAAGGTGGCACCCTTGCACCAGGGAGCGCTAATTGAAGGAGGGATGGCTGGAACAGATACTCCTTTGCACCTTAATGAAAATCCTGGGAAACCTGAATCACTTTAGCCTGGGACCAGACAGCTCAAAGGACTGAGTTAGGTGAAAGGTGGTCAGAGAGGGCTTCATGGAGGAGGCAGCCTTTGTATTATCAGGAGTTAGGTGAGCAGAGACTTGTCTAAAGCCTAAAGGTAGGAGGGAACAAAGACAATTTCTTGTGCCACAGTTGCTCTGGGATGGGAGGTAGGGGTGGCCCTGCGTGAGTGACTAAGGGAGGTAGAAATGCTGGGGGAAACGGAGACTAGATGAAGCCAGGGCGGCCCCGTGCAAGTCAAATGGTGGGAGCATGAATGCAGGCCTGAGGAAGTCTGAGGAGGGCAATGGGAGCCATTGAGAGTCTTAGCGGGGAAGTCCCTTGGTAAGGATGCCGACCCTGGTGTGTGTGGGAGTGACAGGTGGTGGTAAACAGAGCTTTTTCCTGAAGAGGTTCTGTCTAGTGGAAGAGAACAGCCTGTATGCTGTGCACAGTGCTCAGTCAGCACCCTGGGCCAGAGGCAGGACAGCAAGCAGGGAAGGCACCCTGGGGCGGCGAGACTAGAGATTTGGGGAAACGAAACTGCAGGCGAGGAACCAGTCATGGAGACAGGTGTACGGCCAGTGCAGAGTGGCGCTCAGGAGAACTGGGGAGGGGATAAGGGGCAACCTGGATGGGACAGAGAACCTAGTTCTGAAAGACAGGCTCCAGAAAATATAGGTGGCCCAGACCCTATGCAGGTGGGGGCTGATGCGCAAGCAGCCAGGAGGACACAACAGTGGGCAGAAGGGAGGATGATGGAAGATTTTCATAAAGGCAGAGGTGGTGATGGCTGCCGTGCCTGAGAGGTCACAGTAATGAGAGGGAGGTTGCCCGGCTAGGACTTCCCGGCTTACATTGTCATCTGGGTCCTGATCCCTAATATTACATTTCCCAATCACTTGCTCGTAAATCCTCTTCCTGCCTGGGGCCTGAAACCCTTGAACAGAGAGCAGTTTGATTTAAAGTCAAGACTGGCAGGAAAGGGGTGTGGGGGGGGGCTATCCAGAGAAGAGCCAGATCCTCCCTGGGGCAAGTGCTGTAATTAAAGTAGGGCCATCTCTCTTCCTGAGAGCCTTTCTAGAACACTAGAAGCAGGGCTGATTGCTACCTGCCTTGGTGGCCTGTGGATCCGAGCAGCCACGCGACAGGAAAAGGCCAAACTCAGAGCTGTACACACCAGCCAGGCCATTCCCTACTGTGATCAGGCAGTGCCTCCCTGCTGGGAGCCATGCTGTAGGTAGGCCCCTTCCCCGAGCTACAAGTGCAGGTGTCCAGAGGTGGGTGACCTCCTGACTTGTTTCTAATTAATACTGTACAGGAAATGAGACCCGACGCCACTTCCAGAGTTAGAAAGACTCACTTCTTTCTTGCTAATCCTTTCTCTCTTGGGGTCTCTGTTCACACACACCAATGAAGCAAGCCGCCAAACTGGGTACACCCACGTGGCAAGGAATGAGGAGTCAGCCAATCAGCCAGGGAAGAGTTTAGGCCCTCAGCATCACCCACTGACTTAGATGTTGCTTGGAGTCAAGCGGATGGGACAGGCAGCTGAGTCTTTCTCAGCCGAGGCTTCAGAGAGGAACACGGGCCCTGAGTAGACCCACCTGGGCTGAAGAGATCACGACACAGAAGACACAGCTAAGCTACACCAAATCCTTGGAACAGAAACTGGACCACCATAAATACATACGGTTCTGAGCCACTGGGTTTGGGGGAGGGGTCATTTGTTACACAGCAATCACTAACTCATACACTTCTTCGCTCAGAGTCTCCATGCTGCCCTCAGAATAAATGTGCTGATAATACTCAGCCCAAAGCGTCAAGCAAGGGAGACACAAAGGAAACAGGAAAGAGCTATATTAGCTGTGAAATGCTGGGTATGTGGGTGCGGTTTGTGACTTCGATTATTCCAGAGCTGAGCCAGGGAGAACCTGGGTTTTACAGTCTTGTACAAGTCAATCTCTTTGTCCCTCAATGTCCTCACTATAATGGGGGGAGGGTGAACATCTCAGCATGTTTCCGAGGAAGACAGAGTGACAGTGTGGAGAAGGTCAGGGCACAGTGGAAAGAACACAGGACCTGGAGCCGGGTGCCAGGCCTCACTTAGTCTGTGCAACACCAAGGCAGGTGTGGAGAGTTGGACCAGCTCCATTCCTCCCCTTCCGCCACCTCAGTCTAAAGTGAGCTAAGCCCTACCTTGTGGTATCTGGGGGCTCCCTGCAGGCCTGGGGGTGGTACATACAGGACAGGATATTCTTTTTAGTGATGGGACAGGGGTATGCATCCTTTAGGATGCAGATGAGGAGACAAGACAGATGTGCTGGAAGACAGCACAGAGCCCAAGAGTCACGGGGAGCAGAGGCTCAGGGCCACTGGGGAGCCTCACACTGGGCAGGCTGGACGCATTCAGGAGACAGCGCTGCCAGTTAGAGTGCAGGGTGAGCGACACATTGCAGGGCGGTGGGGGGGGGGGATGGCCATGAGGATGGAAGGCAGCCAGAGGATGGGGGTGTAGCTCAGTCGGTAGAGTACCTGCCTAGCATGCGTGCAACTCCAGTCTGATTCTCAGCGCTACAACGGGTGGGCGTGGCAGTTTGCACCTGTAATGCAAGCTCTCCGGAGGTGTGCTCGTTCTCGGCCATGTAGGCCATCCTGGAATACATGAATTCCTGTCTCAAAAAACTAAAATAAAAAGACTCTGGTCGGGGCTTGAATGCCAAGAGGACAGTTTTGACTTCCTGATGACTTCCAGGAGGGTCTTACTGGACGGCCAATGAAAGGACTGGGGCAGGACCCTCTAGGATCTTGGCCCTTGGTGGAGAAGCCATCCGAGGCACAAGGCTGCCCCATTCACTCCTCCTTATGTAGGGCTCAGCCCTCACTAGCAGACCTTGGGCATCTGTTCCTTGATCTCTGTCTTGCCTTCTGTGCAATGGGCTGGCTGTTGCTGTGACCCCATGCAGGACATTGAGGACACCCTGAGAAATACAATAATGCCTCTGGCCTGAATTCTCTAGATGCCGCTCAAGCCACCAGGTGCTCCCACCCCGAGCAGTCTGGTCCCATCTTTCCCCGTCACCCCTGTACAAAAGCAACACCATTTTCTGCTGTCTGTCTCTCCATTCCCAGCGGGGTTCTGATAGTCGCTCTGAGCATCATCCCCACATTCTTCAAAAGACGTGTTTGGAAACAAGAAATTGCTAGAGAGATGATTCAGGCCTTGGCCTCCGATTGTGTCTGGACATAAGCAGGCCCATCTGTGGAGCCTGCACTGCCAAATTCTGTCATCCGGCTCCATATGGCTCGCTTCCCCCCCTCCCCCAACTCACAACCTGCAGTCTGTCCGGGCACACTGTGGTGGTAGCTACACAGAGAATCCAGGGGGAGGAGCCTTGGTTCCAGCAAGTGGCATCTCTGCTCCTCTCCTGTCCTGCCTGGGACCACCATGGGGGCGTGGAACCCAGCATGGCGGGGCTTCTTGACTTTCTCTTCTTGTCTCCACAGAGTCATAATGTGGAGTCCTCATGCCAAGGGGACCCAAGGAGATTGCAAGCTTTTGCCACCCCACTGCCCCAAATGGAGGTAACTCCCTGGACTGTGGGTTCAGTTGTTTGCTGGGCCAGTCCCTTTGTCCTAGGGAAAGTGTCACGGGCCTCTCAGCATGTCTCTTGCCTACAGGCAGCCCGACTTGGCACTTAGAGTTGTCAGGCCATAGCTTTATGTTCCGGGGTCACTGCTTAGCTTTTCTGGGTCCCCCCCATCTTCAGTGGGGACCTACTTTAGCATTCTGGCCTTGTTCATTTCCTAGGTTGGACACTGGCATCTGATAAGCAGAGAAAGAACTTCATAGAGTGTACAGCACCAAGCCCAGAGAGTGGTCCTCGGGCACACAGGTTATGGACCCGAATGATTTCTGGTCTGGGCAAATTTATAGGCAAATCCCTGATGTTCATGGTCAGATGAGAAAATCATCTTCCCGGGACAGAGGACTTAAACCAAGAGGTGAGAGGGTGATGTGTGACTGAGGGATGGTGGGTGGGGCCGGGTTAGACAGGCTGGGAGGCAGAGCTCTGGCTTCAGTAAAAGGCTTGAAGAAACAATAAGTCCTCATGGCTACCAAACAAAACACATATGCAGCCCAGATCTGGTTCAAGGCCTGTCAGTGGAAAACGGGTATAAAATCCAGGGGAGGAAGGGGGATCTGTTCTTAACAAGGCTACACTGGCCACAGACATAATTGTCCTGAAAAAGAAGATTTGACATATTGTGATCATTCCCGAGTTCAGCCTGGGCTAAAATTGGCTTGTGTCGCTAATATGCTTCCTCCTTCCACACAGATGCTTGTCCAGGTCTGTATCAGGTTCTGTGACTCCCAAGCGGCATCAAACAGTCTCTGTCCATCAGGTGAGGCTAGGCGTGGCTATAAATGAAAATGCATCCTTTCTTGGGGGCGGGGGGTTGTCTGTGGAATGCCACTCAATGAGATAACAGGTATTCCATGAAAAGAGTGATGCAGAGTCAGTAAGGCACAGAAAGCGCCTCATTAAACAAAGTCCAGTGAACTGCACCATGCAGGACTTCTCAGAGCCTTAATGCGCTCACATACATTACGTTTTAAGGTACTTCAAAGTGTCTGGGTCCCTAATGGCTTTGAGGATTCCTGTCTGTACTGAGGTCTGATGAGGCAGCAGGTGTGGGACCCTTTGGAGATGTGTGGTTACATGAAGGGGCTGGCAACATTTAGGCCCAGGGACTTTCTTCGCAGAAGGTCTCCCTCTGAGGGTGATGCCAAGAGAGACCATTGCTTTGTTCACAGGCTGCTGTAGGCCACTGAGGGGGTAATCTTCAGGGCGGGTGAACGGGAGCTCCCTGGTCACACTTGCATCTGGGAAACACTGTGTTGATGAGAGGGATCCACCCACAGGACACAGAAGAGGAGCAACAGGGCTAGAGAACATCTCATGTCCCTTGTCAGTTTCACGGTGCTGTGGCCAAGGAAGGAGGAGAAATCAATTCCGGGTCCATAAGCATCTATAAGTAGGGCTCGCTTCCCGCTCCCACAGCTGTGAGCCTCAGACAGAAGCTTTCAGTGGCATCGCCTGCTGCGTTCACAGCCAAGGCTAGCACCATTTCTATGAATAAAATTTAGAGGTTCAGGACAAATCTGAAAACCAACTGTGCTCTCTCTCTCTCTCTCTCTCTCTCTCTCTCTCTCTCTCCCTCTCTCTCTCAGTTTGGGAATCAATACTTCTTTGTTCTAGAAATCATCTCCAGCTAAAGGAGAATGCATCACACAGGGTCAAGGCATGTCCTTGATGCAGAATCTGGATAGGAGCACAGTCGGGGAACCAAAACAAAGGGCAGGCCACCTGCTCATTCACAGAGCTTGTCTCCAAGAGCTAACTTCCGGGATGAACCCTGACAAATCTTGAGATTGCCTCCCAGGTACCCGCTGTGTCTGCTGAGCACCATCTCGGAGCAGATGGAAGCCTGTCCCCCATAGTGCAAAGAGAGAAACCCTACTTCTGTGAGGAGTGGAATTGTGTGTGAGGACCTGGGCAGGGAGGCGGGAAAGTTTGCCTGAGAAGAATTGGAAAAGGCTGGAAGTGAGGAACAGAGAGACATTTAAGGCCATCTGTGGAAACCCCGTCTGTGCTCTGCTCTGCCCTGCTTCCATTTTTATCTGCTAATTGGGCCCGGCCTCCGTGGTCCTGGGAAGTCACGAGGGCTTTCCACAGGCTACACAGCACATGTCTGTCTGTCATTGGTTTAGGATCTGTCTACACTGCTTCTGGGATGGATCTGAGGGATTTTGATCGTGGGGGGGGGGCTTGGCAGGAAGGAGAAATTTGATTTGAAGGATGAGCAGAAGGTGCTTACTGCTGCCCATCTTGGTGACAGAAGGGAAGGGGGGCTTCCCCACGACCAGCCTTGGGGATTTCTCTCCCACTTTGTTCTCGCTCTCTCTTTGGCAGCCCTGGTACGTGCATTTACAGGAGACACACTGCCAGCAGTCCAGAACTGCACTCCCAAATAAGGAGGAAGATTGCTAGGAACTCCCTCCCCCACAGTCTGTAGGGCAGGCTCCAGGCCTCCTGGCCCCGGGGATCTCCAGTGGGCGGTGGGGCTGCCTGGTTCCAGGGCAAGCCTCTGGTATCTCAGGCTGCAGGAGGAGGTATAACTAACCCACGGCCTTCTGGCTCCAGCCAGCCAAAATACCGGGAACATTCTGGCTAGAGCCGAGAAAGTCTTTCCCTTCGTCTGCTTAAATGGTTGCCACCTCCATCAAAACCAGTCTCAGAGCTGTCACAGGTTTTCCCATACAAAAGACAAAGGCAACAGACCGCCTTTTGGCTTTGTAGACATCAGAACTTTGGGTCTGGAGAAAAGGGGGTCAAGGTCTCATCTTGATCATAGTCAGGACTTTATAATCCAAGCAGGACACATAAAGCAGGCCTTCAAGGCCAGTGGGAATGACATTCCCAGAAGGGCCACGCACCAGGACACCTGGTCCCCGAGCAGTCCTCAAGGCCACAGCTACCACTTTCCTGGTGGTGTACCTAATCCGACATTTCTGGAGCGTTCCTTCCACAGGATGTCACACTGGCTCTGGCCGTATCTGTTACTGTGGTACAACACCAGGTGGCGATCCCGGGGGAGGAAGGTTTCTTTTTGGCTCACAGTTTCAGAGGGATTTGGGTCCAGCATAGCAGGAAAGGCATGGCAGCTTCATGGCCACCTGTGACAGCAAAGCACGAGGCAGCATTGTGCACATTGTGGGGAACCAGGAAACGGACAGAGCAGGGGACCAGTATAACCTTCAAAGGCCTGCCTTAGTGCCCCCTCCACAATCCAGGTCCCATCCCTTAAAGGCTCCACAGCCTCCAAACACAATGCCACGAGCTGGGAGCGAAACATCCCGAGCAAGACCCTGACAGGGGCATTTCATATTCAAACCACAACAGGCAGGAACAGGTGTGAGACACGGAGAAAGACAACTCTCAAAATAAAATAAAGTGAGGAAAGAGATGTGTGGAGAAAAATTCATTTCTTTTTATTTTTACCCCCCGTGTGTGGGTGTGAGGAGTGTGCATGTATGTGTGTGTGTGTGCACACGCATGTGTGCGCACTCACGTGCATGTGGTGGACTGTGGTCGGTGTCTGGAATCATCCTCATCTTTCTTCCACCTTGTTTCATTGAGGTAAGGTCTGTTAATCAAAACCAGAGCTCACTGATATGACAGGGCTCATGAGCCAGCTCACTCTAGGGATCCCATCTCTGGCTTCTGAGGCTAGAATCACAGGCAGGGTACTTTGTCCACGCATGTTTGCATGGGTCTCAGAGTCCAGAATCCAATGATCACGCTTTGTAGAACAAGCGTGTTAACTGAGCCACCTCCCGAGGCCTTGTTTAGCAAAGACTTTCTAGGGCCTCTAAAGGGAAGGATGCTTAGGGATCTGAGCAGGAGCAGCAGCCTCCCCTAGACTCAGGAATCATGGAGTCCTTGCTCCAGCAGAGTGCTTCGATGGGCCAGGTCTTCCTGGAACCCATTACTGGAAGATCAACTCTACCTTTGTAAGAGTTGCCATTCATCAAAGGATGAGAAATGAGGCCAGGCTGGGTGTTTAACTCAGTAGGAGAACACTTGCTTAGAGCATGCGTAGTCCCTGGGTTCAATCCCCAGCACTGGCTCAAAATAAATAAAAAGTAATAAAAAAAAAAAACCCACACATGCATGCACGCATGCGCACACACACGCATACACACACGCACACAGAGTTGCAGAATGGGCCTGAAGGAGCTTGGCGGGTGGCTGCTGCTTTTGCTATAAGGTGTCTGGAGTGCGTCAAAGGCTGGGACTCTGAGCTGCTCTGATTGCTCTTGGTTTGTATCTCTTTGCCTGTTTTCTTTCCATCCTCTTCTTTCCAAGCACTCCTCAGGAGTGCTTCACTAAAGGTCAGCTCTGACTGTGGATGATGATGTAAGCTAGCAAAAGCCTGTTTTTACCTGTACACACAGTTCCAGGTTGACAGGGAGCAGAGGGACCCAGGCTCCCATGTGGTCCCATTCTCAAAGCTGCCTCATGGTGCTGAATAGCTGCTGCAGCTCTGGCCTTCACATCTGATTGGAGAGACAAGAGCAGCCCTCCCCTTTGCAGAGTCCCCACAGTTTTCCTGCTTATATATCATTGGTCAGAACTTGGGCATGTGGCCACACATGCTTGCAAGGAAGGCTGAGGAACGTGTCAACTGAGCAGCAAGAAGCTTGTCTCAGAAGCAGAGGGCCCAGCATGAAGGGCAGAGCTCAATGTGGTCCAGGCTGACACTGCTGAGTTCTGACCCAGAGTGTTTTGTTTTGCAGTTAGAGGGAAAATTCTTTCTTTGTTTAAGCTGAAAGGAGCCCAGAGAGGTCGAAGCCCTTCACTGTGCACCAGGCAACATGTGCAGGCCAGGAGAACAAAGCCAGCCTGGAAAGATGGAAAGGCGAGAGAGAAGCCAGAGCCATGTGACAGAGGTGTCAGAGGATGGATGTACTCCTAGTCCCAGTCAGAACGAGGTCCAGACTCATCCCTTTCCTCTACTGGATCTATGGACCAATAAATCCCGCCTCTGACTTCTGCTTCTTCCTCTCAGGTTTCCCTCACTGCTGTTAGGAGCCCAGGTTGCCAAGGCAATCATTTTTCACTTGTGAGCCCAGGATGCTAAGGCTGCGGTCTTCTTTCATGTGTGAGCTCAGAGGCTCCATGGACCACTCTTTTGGCCAAATGGTTTTCTTATCACAGGAGGATTTACTCATCTTATGTTTCAGGACTTTGAATGATGTCAGCAAAGCTCACATGACTGTGTAGCTCTTTACGGTGTGCAGTTTTGTTCCAAAGAAATTTCCTCATTGGAGGTGGACACAGACTCCCTGGGATGCAGGCTGTTTTCCCGGAACATGGATAAGGCTCAATGAGATGAAGGCCGAGTTTATTCATCTCTGCAGCTGCTCAGTGGAGGCCTGTGCTCATTCCCACAGTACTCCATGTGTGAAATCTATAGGGATGAGGGTTCATTTCACTTCGTCATAACTTGGAGAACGTATTTCGTAGGTTGGGTGGGCTAAAAGTCAAGTTGGGTTACCTTAATTCAGAGGCAGAGCTCAGAGAGCACTTGGACTCACCGACAGATGTCTCTAGTGGTCATGGCTGGCACCAAGACTCTGGCAGGCGGTATCTACAATTGACTTCTGACTCATACCTGAAGTCTCCAAGATGATCTGACAAGAGCCACGGGCACGGCTGGTTAAAGGGTGTGTCCTCACGGTTGGCACTGTGCCTTCACAAAGGAAGCCGTGTCACTTCCAGTTCCATAAAAGAAACAACTTCATTTGGCCAAATTTGCAGTATGACTCCTTTGGCTCCACGGGGCTTCCCCTTCACAAGCAGAAGCAATCGTCTCCAGCCAAGGTTTTTGAAGAATTTATCAAAAGGACAGTTGGGTTTACAGAGTTGATGGGAAGCCAAAGGAGCATGTTTGGAAAACGTGCAGGAACCAGAGCCATTGCGGAAGGTCACAAATGGAAAAGCCATTGCGTCTAAATCTGGCTGTCTACAGAGTGCATCCATAAATGGTTATAAATAACCCTCATTGTTCTGTTCACTCCACTCTGGTGAGTCTGACTCCCACACTTCAGATTCTTCATCCTCTGCTGGAGGTAGGAAGATGAGATCTCTGACTTCACCTGGTATGGGGAAAGCAGAGAACTAACTCTGCTTTGATCTAACTAACTCTATAATATTCTGCACCTCCTACTGATTGTTACAGCATCCCCGGAAAAGCCAGCCACTTGACTCCTGTGGGATGCTGGCTTACTAGAGAGGATGGAGAACAACAGTAGAAACTACCTGCATCTGCTTTTGTGACCGTCTTGTAGCTATTCCAAGTCAGTGGGTTAGCAGATGTCCGGAGCCACCATTGCCACACCCCATCCACACTGCAGTCACACTTCCTTTTCCTGAGTGTGTCTGTCTCCATCTGCTCAGACCCTTCATGTAGTTATCATTCAAGATGTTCAGAAGCTAACCAAAGCCCATCTTTCCTCTTGTCCTGTGTCTCTGTTCCCACTGCCTTGTCCCCCCGTCCTTGAACAAGAGAAAGCATTCATTCTTCACATGCATCCCTGGAGCATTTGGCTTCCCCTAATGTGTGGGGAATCCTGTTCGACCATTCCCCCAACTCCTCTGAGTTTCATTTAGATTCACTTTGCCACTGGTCAACATACTCCCCGGGGAGGCAGAATGAGGCCCTCCAGCATCCCTATGTAACTTTATGTGAGAAAAAAAATCTTAGCAGATGTGGTTACAGACATTAAAAGGGAAATATTCTCTGGACTATCCAGCTGGGTTTGATGGAATGGGTGTGGGAGATTCCCCTTTCTTAATGTCCTTGTTAACGCTAGTCTTTCTCACTTAGATAAAAGTCATTTTAGTAGGTGTGGACAATGCCTTGCTGTGGCTTGAGTTTGTATTTTCTAATGTTGGTGTTGAACACTTTTCTTATGTCCAGCCATTGGCCTTTGCATGTTCTCTTGTGAGTGGTTCTCGGTGTTTGAATTCAGGTCCCTTATTCATTTAGAGTAGTGTCCTTTATTTTCTTGCTATTGATTTATTTGAGTTACACACACACACACACTCACACACTCCTTAATGACGTGCAGTTTTTTCTTCTGTTTAATGGATTGTCTTTTCACTCAGTTGATTATTTCCTTCGTTATACAGAAGCTCTCAGCTTAATCTGTTTTTATTTTTATTGTTTATGTGTTCGAACTTGAGATAGATAGATAGATAGATAGATAGATAGATAGATAGATAGATAGATAGACAGACAGATAGACAGACAGATAGGTAGATGATAGGTAGGTAAGTAGCTAGGTAGGCTGGGGAGATAGATCAGTAGTTAAGGGTACTTGTTGCTCTTCTAGAGGACCCAGATTCAATTCCCAAAAAGATTGAGTATCTTTTGGATATATACCCAAAAGTGGTATTACTGGGTCTTGAAGAAGGTTGTTTCCTAATTTTCTGAGAAATCGCCACACTGACATCCATAGGGGCTGTACCAGCTTGCATTCCCACTAGCAATGCACAAGTGTTCCCTTTTCTCCACAGCCTCTCCAGCATAAGTTGTCATCAGTGTTTTTGATCTTGGCCATTCTTACAGGTGTAAGATGGAATCTCAAAGTTGTTTTGATTTGCATTTGTCTGATGACTAAGGATGTTGAACATTTCCTTAAGTGTCTTTCAGTCATTTTAGATTCCTCTGTTGAGAGTTCTCTGTTTAGGTCTGTGCTCCATTTTTCTTATTGGATTATGTGTTCTTTTGGTGTTCAATTTCTTGAGTTCCTTGTATATTTTGGAGATCAGACCTCTGTCTGATGTGGGGTTAGTGAAGATCTTTTCCCATTCTGTAGGCTGTCGTTTTATCTTGTTGACCGTGTCCTTTGCTTTACAGAAGCTTTTCAGTTTCAGGAGGTCCCATTTATTAATTGTTTCTCTCGGTGTCTGTGCTGCTGGGGTTCTATTTAAGAAGTGGTTCCCTGTGCCAATGTGTTCAAGTGTACTTCCCACTTTTTCTTCTATAAGGTTCAGTGTGGCTGGCTTTATGTTGAGGTCTTTGATACATTTGGACTTGAGTTTTGTACATGGTGATAGATAGGGGTCTACTTTCATTTTTCTACATGTTGATATCCAGTTATGCCAGCACCACTTGTTGAATATGCTTTCTTTTTTCCATTTGATATTTTTTTGCTTCTTTATCAAAGATCAGGTATTCAAAGATGTGTGGATTGATATCCGGGTCTTCTATTCGGTTCCATTGGTCTTCCTGTCTGTTCTCATACCAATACCAGGCTGTTTTCAGTACTATAGCTGAAAGTTATATATATTAATGTACCTGGTTGACAGGTCTGTTCGTATCTTTTCATATTAATTCTTTTTAATATGGATAGTTATTATTATTAATCTGTGTGTATATGTGCACACACACGTGGTGTATTTGTGTGTGTATGTATGTGTGTGTTCCAGGACAACCTTGTAGAGTCATCTCTCTCCTCCATCTTTATGGGATTTTCAGGGATGGAACTCAGGTGATTAGGTCTGCAGGACAAGAGTTTTTCCTGATGAGCCATCTTCCCAGCCCTTCATTTAATAATTGTTTCTTCGTAGTATACATCTACACAATTCAAGCTCAGTGTGCAAACTGCTTGTTTCTTCATAGTGTACTTCTACACTGTTCAAGCTCAGTGTGCAAACAGCTGCTGTGAACAACCTTAGCTGTGTGTCTTTGCACAGCTGAATGGGGAAGGGTGCAGAATAAATTGCTGGAAACGAATGTCTCGGGCATTTGATGGGCTCTGCCTTGAAATAGCCTCCTCGCTTATTTCTTTCCCAGCCAAGTATCTCCCTGCCTCCTCACCAGGATTAAGTTTTAGTCATCTTCAATGCTGCCTGGCTGGCCTGGGAAGTAAAGATAGATATAGATACAGATACTATAAGATAGATTAGATAGATAGATAGATGGATTTTTGTGTTTCTTTCTCGTTTTGCGCATGCTTCTTTCTCTATAAGCGGTCTCTCATCATGGCTTCTGCACATTTGCTGCTTGACCTGTTTTCCGTCTGTGTCAAGAAAGGTCTTTGTACTAATTAGCTATTCGCCGGCAGTATGAATGTTAGAAACGTTTTTCTTCAGCATCTCACCTGTAATTTTATTTATGACATCTTTTCCTCACAGACATTCAAATGTTTACATAGTTAACTGCTGCTTCCAGCATGACCCCTCACCTTCCTTACACCTGACCTGTCTTGCTTTTAATGATCTCTTAACGGCTTCACTCTTGGGTTAATCATGAATTACTTGGAGTCATGGTTCCATTTTATTCATAACGGTCCAGCTCTGCTCCAGAAATCACTCACCCTAGAGCCCTAGCTAGGAGACGTTCTCAATAAATAAATAAACACACTTTAAATGTTACTGAATTCTGTCAAAAAGTGTTCCAGAGTTCAGTCGAATAAGCAAGCTTGGACAGTGTAGTTCCAAGGTTAAGGTCGAAGGAGAAAGTTCCAAGGCATTTGGCTGAGAAACCACAACATGCGGTGAATTAGAAGTGTAATTTTAATCAATATATGGAATAATATCAGGGCTAACCTCAGCTGCTAATAGAAAATTATTAAAAAAACACAGAAAATGTGTCCTATATTTGTTTCACTTTAAAAGCTACTTTGCCACTAAATTATCTGCTGTTGGAATCAGAGTTTTTAATATGGAAGAATCATAGTTTAATATAAAAATAGTCACGGTTTAATATGAAAAGCCAGAATTTAATATAAAGATAACGAAGTGAAGGGCTTGGACAGCTGTCTGGAGCTCAGCGAGACAGATTCCTTCATCCACCCTGGTGTCTACCCTCAGCTGGTGGCTGTGACACAGCTGTGGGACATGAGGAAGTGGGGAGAGTCTCAGTATAAGAACCCTGTGTGGCTAGAGAAGGCTGCACCTGCTTCTGTTCTACATGTGTGTTCAAGCTAGTGAGCGCAATATGCATGTGTGTGTGTGTGTGTGTGTGTGTGTGGCATTGGGTGTGTTATTCAATCACTCTCCACCTTATTTTTTGAGTCAGGGACTCTACTTAACCTGGAGTTCACCACTTTGGCAAGCCTTGCTAGCTGGCGAACTCCGGGGAGCCACGTGGCGCTGTCTCCCCAGTGCTAGGTTTACAGGCACAAAGGGCCACATCTGGCTTCCCCTGGGTTCTGGGCAGCTAAACTCAGGTCCTCACACTTCCACAGCAAGCGCTCTACCCACTGAGCTGCTTCCCTAGGCCCCGTTTACATCCTTAAAGCCAGCCATCAAAAACAAAGGAAGATCACGAGACCTCGGGGAGGTCCCTAGGGTCTCATTTCAGTGGTTTTTAAAACACAAGAAAGGTCACTGAGTGATTTGTGCAGTTCCTTCCCATACTGAGTCCTGGGCATCTGTGAGTTTTTCTGCAAGATCCTTGCCTCCGTGGAACCCCCTGGGATTCTAAGGGAGGTGTGAAGGCAAAGCCACCACAGCTGTTACCAGCTGTTCCACGAGGCTGCTCTGGGAGCCCACAGAAGCATCAGCACACTGTCTGTTAGGAGTTAAATTAAATTCCAGGATTTTCTGTGTAGTTGGAACTGGCCATGATGTTTTTATCTGTCTGGTGCCGGCTCCTGTGGGGCCTGTTACAGCTGAGATACAGCCAGATAAGGGATGGAAGGGGAGGGAGCGGAGTGTTGGCTTCTCTGCTGATGTGTGGCTCATAACAATTCCACTGCATAGCTGTACTCCAGTGACTTCCTAAAAAGGACCCATGATGACTCACGAGTTCAATCGAGTATCAGATGCATTTGCAGACTCTGGTGAGGCTGGAGGACACACAAATACATACAGAAAGAACTCACACAGTCTTCTGCAGAGTGTGAGCATGTAGCTACTTTTCTCATTTTGGTGACCAAATACCTACCAAGAAGCAGCAGCACGGAGGAAAAGCTCATCCTTGGTCACAGTTGGAGGGTATCATCCATCACAGCAGGGAAGGCACGGCAGAGCTCACATCTGAGTGGCTCAGAAAACAGAGGGAGACGGATGGTGGTGCATATCAGGGCTCTCCCTTGCCCTTTGTATCAGCCCATGACCCCAGTTCAAGTTCAGGGTGGTCTTCCCTTCTCAGTTAAGCCACTCTGGAAACACCCTCACAGACAGCCAAAGGCGTGTCTCCCAGGTGACTTCAAATCAGGGGACGTTGACAAGGAAGATAGACACTACACACAAAGCAAAGTAAGTTCTCTCTCAGGATGTCACAGAGTCACAGAGGAGGAGGCCATTTCTCCTGGCTAAGAGGGAACCCCTGGGGAGAGGTAAACTCTCATTACAGGCAGCCACAACTGACAGCTGGAGGTGCCTCAACCTTCCACCCTCCAAGAGCTGAACTTGGCCAAGAACCAGAATGAGTTCAGAAGTCAGCTCTTCCCACAGAGAGTCAGGAAGCAATGCTGCTGTCTGATACTGTGACTCTAGAAGACCCAAGTGGTTAATTCAGGCCAGACAGGCTTGGACTGCTGACCTATAGAGTCTTGAATTACTGAATGGTATGGCTGCATTAGACAACTGTGCTAATGGGGCTCACAGATACAAGATGAGCAAGCACACATCAACTCTGATTTAACTCACTGATGAACAAGTGAACCCATCAGCTGTGCCTCAGTTTCCCAGAATTCCCAGAGCTGGGCAGGTGGACACTGAGGTTCACTGAGATGGCTCAGTGGGTAGAGGCCCATACCACCAAGCCTGAAGGAAGTCAGTCCTGGGGACTGCGGAAGGAGAGAACAGACTCCCACAGCTTTGGGGGTTTTGTTTTTTACCTCTGTATGTACACCATGGTAATACACATATGCACATGCATGAAATGGTGAATGGACACTTAAAAGAAATCCCACATTAGCTCAGAATTTAGAAATAGATATTTATTTAGGGGTAAACTCACAAATCAGAATCCTCTGTTTGACCAGTTGAATCACGCAATCCAAAAGAGCAGCCGATGGAAAGGGAGCAAGGGGAAGGAGAAGAGGGATGGACCTGGATTTTTCATCCACGTATGTAGTATAAGACCAGTAGACGGGCACTTACAAGCTGAAGGTCTTCCTACAACACATGCACATAAACACATGAGTGAAAGATAATTTTCATTGTCAGCAGGGGAGTGAAATATAATTTTCATTGTTAGCAGGGAGTGAAAGGTAATTTTCAATGTTAGCAGGGTCTATGATTTCTAAGGTTGTAAGATGGCTAGAAAGCAATGAGAGGGACAGGTAACCGGAAGTGTCCTAGGAGGATCCTAGGTTTCCCTCTCACCTGCTCAAAGTCTCTCACTGCTCTCCCAGAGGACAGGTTCTGAGGGACAGCCATGACTGCCACACCAAACTCGACTCCAACTTGTGGCCTCTGCTACAGATAGTGGAAGGCCAGCAGGCTGGTACCCAGTGAGGCTAAGGACTGGGGGCCTCAGGCTGGCCTTGGCTCCCTGCCAGTCCTTTCCTGTCTGCTTCTAAAAGTCATGTGGGTGAGACAGGAACCCCTCACATTGCTGAGGAAACTGAGGCCCAGACAGGGGCAGGAATGTAGTTGGATGTTTTCCCCCACTTGCCTATTCTCAAATACATGGCAGCTGCTTCCCAAATAATTGACTTGGAGGCTTAATATTACTTATAAATGCTCGGCCAATAGCTCAGACTTATTACTAGCTAACTCTTACACTTAAATTAACCCATAATTCCTATCTATGCTTAGCCATGTGACTTGGTACCTCTTCTCAATATGACATTCTCATCTTATTTCTCGGCATTTGGGGGCGACTCTCTGACTCCACCCTTCTCCTTCCCAGCATTCTCAACTTGGTCACTCCCACCTATACTTCCAATTCAAGTGACAAATTTTACAGTGTATAAGAGGATTATTCCACAGCCCAAGAACACAAAGAGGGTGATGAACCAAGATGTGTGTAGTATCCTGGACCCCTCCTTGTACATCCAGGACTTGTCTGTCCTTCCTGCTCTATCCTCCAGGACTGAGCTTCGGTCCTCTATCCCTTCCCCTTCAGTCTGGTGGCCAGCCTTTGTTCTACACCACAAGCATTGGCTGTGGTCTTGGATGCCCAGTGTCCAGTGTGCAGGCAGCCATGCTAAGACCCACAGACCCTGCCAGACATGTTTTCCACCCCCACCTCTCCCATCATGCACTGTACATTTGAGTTCATTCCCTTCTCTCGCTCCAGCAGCCTGACAGACCCCAGAAGGAGGTCCAGACGTGACTTTGCCAAACCTGCTGTACTGAAGGCCACCTGCTCTGCCTCCCAGGCTGCCTACCTCACTGCCCGCCTCTGCTGCTTTCCCTTCAGCTCGGCAGCTGGGCAGTCATCCGCGAGGTCGATCTGCTGGAGCCTATTCCCAAACCGTCCTCCTGATCACTGCCAAGCACAGCGCAGGACAAGCCATGCTCGTGGGTTTGGCAGCCAGCTGGCAAGGAGGCCACCTGCCTGGCTTGCAAAATGTTAAGTTTTTGATTGCTTTGCTGTTCAAGTTCATGAGCAGAGAGTACCAGAGCTCAGAGAGCCTGGTCTAAGCATGTGCTGTCACACAAGGTTACCAAAGCCCAGAGAGACCGGGACTCTACCTTATCACTAAGGTGGGCACCCAAATGGGTCAGGTCTAATGGGGGCTAGGACTGACTCTTCCTGACATTCTGTTCCTTGGGGAAAAGGACTCTAAGTGTACAGGTAACAGTCTGGGGTGCAACTTGATCGGGATTTTGTGCCTTGCCTGGGAGTCTAGAATAAAGTGCCACCCAGCTGTGTAACCTCAGTGTCTCCTCACTCCTTGTCCCCATCCCTAAATGAGTTTTTCCTCAATAACTCCTGAATCTGGGCCATACAAAAAATACAAAAGGGAACAAAGATTTTCACTGTTAATTATAATACTTTTAAAAAACATCAAATGAATGTAATTATGAGGGGCATATGGAAATGATAGATCCAAAGTATTAGACATTTACCTTGACTTAAAATGTCATATTTCAGCCGGACAGTGGTGACGCACGCCTTTAATCCCAGCATTTGGGAGGCAGAGGCAGGCGGATCCCTGTGAGTTGGAGGCCAGCCTGGTCTACAAGAGCTAGTTCCAGAGCAGGCTCCAAAGCTACAGAGAAACCCTGTCTTGAAAACAAAAACAAAACAGACCAAAAAAAATCATATTTCAGAGATGATCTCAAAGGCTACAAAGCGAGGGACTGATCTTAACTAAGTGGAATCTCAATCTTACTTTTACAGTACATCTTGTTTCTTGAAATTGTAATGACTTTTAAAAAGGTCCAGATGTCTTAGGTAATTCCTGAGGATGAATATTTTTGAAACGTGTTAGTTTTGTTTTTGGTTTATTTTTAAATGAAGATAGAGAAGGAGGGAGGGGGAGGAGGAGAAAGAAAGGCAAAGGGGAAAGGGAAGGAGGCAGGGAGGCTGGGAGGCAGGGATTGTTGGAACTGCCTTTTAATTTTTTCCTTGGTGCCCCTCATATTCACGATACCATTAGGCCTGTGCACCTTTATGAAGAGCTGGACTTGGGTGCTGAGAAATGCCAGCTGGGCAGATGGTCACCATGCTATTTGTCTTTTGGTAACCCTGTGCCTAGTCTTTGGCTGCTGACATTTGAAGCTGGTGTTAGAACCCCTTGTAGCCCCAGTGTCGGAAATGAGGATTGGAACCAGATGAGCCCTGGCTCACTTCCCAACCCCAGATCTATGGACAGCCCCTGAGGCGACCAACTGTGAACAAGCGAGACCATGGCAGGACCAAGAAAGTTCCAGTGGCCCGGCTTACAGGGAGCATTCCCTCTTCCAATTCTGCCGCAGCTGGAGAGCCACACGGTTCAGCCAACTGCTGGGGACTTGGATCAGCCCTCCACAGTTTGTCTTTTGTGCCTGCAAATTTGAAGCTCACCTTTGACCTTACACCTGTTGTGTTGGTCCTCCCATGAGGCAGCTGTTGCAGGTGAGGACCATTGGAGCCAGGCAACTAGGAAAGACGCCTGTCGCAACACTAGGGACCCAAGACACACACACAGACACACACACACACGATTGATTTTGTGGTTCATATTAAAATTCACCTTCAGGCTGTCTTAGTCCTAATTATAATGTAGTTTAACAGAGTCTCTGCAGCATTGGGGGTATGGAGACGGTCAGAAGCCCCAAATTTATGCTGCAGCTAGCTGGGGGAGCAGCAGAGGCATCCAGTGGGTATGCACACGCTCTTCTGAAGGCTGAGGGGGCCCAGGTTACAGATGCAGCGCCCAAAGCCCGAGGCTGACGATCGCTTCAGCTTCCTCAGTGACCCAGGCATGCCCTTGGGCTTTCGACATAGGACTTCGTTCAACTACACTCTGTCCATCCTGGGCACTGGGTTTTTGTGAGACAGGTTGGACAGAGAACACTCCGTGGTTGTGACAAATGGAGGGACAGAGAAGGAAAGGTCCTGCTGTGGGAAAAAAGCCCTCCCAAGGTCAGTGTGGTGACAGGCTCCATATAAACGTCAGCAGGACTCTGAGAACTTGGGTGAGTAGTGTTCACTGGTGTATGCCTCAGAGACTGGCTATTTGAGTGTCGCAGCATTTGAGTGACAGATGGGCTGGCACAGCTAGAGCTCTGGTTTGCCAGAGTCTCACCGCTGGGCAGGGGAAGAGTGAAGGTGAAAGCCCATTTTAAGATAACTCTCAAAGGGAGCCGTCTCCAGCACTGAAACAAGTTTCCCTGGTGGCCTGACTCCAACATCCTTGTCTCCATCAGCTGTTCTGGCCTGGCCTATGTCTCCCTCTACTCCATCATGAGCCTCCTGAGGTTTGTCCTTCAAGCCTCCAGGCACACTAGGGCTGCAAGCAGCTTGGAACTCATGAGGAGGGACAATCAATGCTATCTTCCAGGCCTGAGAGCTGAGTCTGTTAGAAGGACTAAGAAGAAGGAGATTCAGCGGGTCAGGACATGCACCAAGAAGACACTTGTCATGGGTAGACAGCATGTCACATATCTGGGGTCAGATGGGCTTTTTTGTTTTGTTTTGTTTTAGGTTTTTTGAGATAGGGTTTCTCTGTAGTTTTGGAGCTTGTCCTGGAACTCACTCTGTACACCAGGCTGGCCTCGAACTCGCAGAGATCTGCCTGTCTCTCCTTCCCAAGTGCTTGGATTAAAGGCGTGCGCCACCGCTGCCTGGCTTTAGGTGTGCTTTTTGTTGTTTCTTTGTTTGCCTGAGACAGGGTCTTATATGTAGCCTAGGTTGGCCTTCAGCTTTCAGCAATCCTCCTGCTTCAGCCTCCCGAGCACTGGGATTATAAATAAGTGCTACCACACCCAGCCTCAGTGGCACATTTGATGTGATTTCTGCAGTCGGCTATTTGGCAAATACTGAAGGCATACAGGGTCCTGAAGAGGGACAAGCCCAGCCTGGATGGCAGGTGCTCGGGTTCTTGGGTAATTTTCTCTTGGCCTTATTGCCTCACTCCCTGAGTGTCAGGTGCCTTCTGTGTGCCAACTGGCCAGTGTGCCTTTCTCGTCTCATCCCCATGCTGTGAGGTCCTATCCCTGTGTGTCTGTGGTCCAGGCTTTGATACTCTCTCATTTATGACACAGTCTCCTCAGTCAGGTATTGGCGACTAAGGCCCACCAAGTGGAACGTTTCATATTTCAGTCACCTGCTGCAGGATTCAAACTCGAGACTGTCTGGCTTCAAACCTGTGTCCTGTAGTCTCAACACTTAGCATCTCAGGAAGGTACCAGAAGGCTAAGTTTCTACTCCCTGTCCATTCTATGTTTGAATATTCCAATAACTTGCATGACTTTGATAGGGCAGAAGCCAGATCTGAGGGAAAGGAGAGGTCCCGGAGGTGGCCGTCATGATGGGATCCATGCCCATGGTGAAGCCGAGGGAAGGCTGAAGGGTGGGCTGAAGCTAGCCTCCCTTTTACACATCTGCTACTAGCCCTGGCTGAGCCATACAGTAGCCATGAGCCTGTTGAGACCAGACCACCACTGGGGGAGAAGCAGAGAAAGCAAGGCTGTGGGTCTCCAGGAGATGTAGAAAGAGTGGTCCCCTCCTGATTCACACCAGAAGTCAGTCAAATGACTGTCTCTGGTCTTTTTATCCCACAGACATCCTGACCACTGTCTAGTTCCTAACCCCAGGTAGCAAGTGACCCAGCCGAATATCCACCACCTAGACTTTGGGATGACCCAGTCATTGAAAAGGTTGGAGGAAAGGCCCCCAGCCTGCCCTATGGATGGCCCCCAGCCTGCAGAAAGACAGCCCCCAGCCTGCTGAATGGACGGCTCCCAGGACAGCCGAACTCAACCTCGTGACTGTGAATGTGCTGAGAATACTGTTAGTGTTGTCTGGGTACAGGATGGAACTACCACTATTGCCACCTGTGGCAAAAGGCTCTGGAGACAGAGAGTTCTGGACACACAGCAGGGAAATCCCTTGCTTCTATGGCCCAGCTTTCTGGAAGGAACAAAAGGTGGATTGAGGTGGGGGTGGTGTCTCTGTTTTGTTTTGTTTGTTTGTGATAAGGTCTTAACTCTGTAGTCTAACCTGGCTTAGAGCTCACTATGTAGCCCAAGACTAGCTTCAGACTATGTAGCCCAGGCTTGTCTCAAATTGACAGCAATCCTCCTGTCTCAGCTCCCTGCCCCTGCTCTCCCTAGTGCTGGGGTTCCAGGCATGTTTGACCACGCAGGACTATGGAACTCTTCATTGTTGACTTTCAAAACTCAAGCGAGCGTACCCTATTAATATGTCTACTCTGCACCGTGACTTACCACAGTGGGGTCTAGGAAATGTGAGCTTAGTGGCTACTCTCTTGACCGGCAGCAGGGTCCATGTAGTGCAGGACTCTGGGGAGCTGTGTCCCCGAGATTATGGGAGCCCTTGGCTTTACACAGACAGCCGCAGACTCACACAGTCAAAAGTTCTTGCCAAGAGCACATGGAAGTCAAGGGCAGGGTTCCCAGTCGTGCCCACCCTCTCTGGACGCAGGGACAAAAGCTTATAGGTGTCTGGACCAAAGAAGCAAGCTGAGTGGAAAGAGCAGGGAGCGCTAGCAGGCAGTGGGGAATTTTGGTTCAAATGCGGTTGAGATCACATCTTGGCTTTGTTACCCACAAATGCATAGTTATTTGTATTTCAGCATAAAATCCCAACTCCTAGGACCTGATTAACAAAGGCAGTGCTAGGCTCATTCCCCCAGAGGCCTGCCAGATGGAAAACCCAACGGAATTTCACTTTGAAGTGTGCTGTGTTATCTGGCTCATTTGCAAAAGAAATGAGCTTTATGGGATGTTCAAATGTTTCCAGACATAACCAGTTGCCCCCAAGTGGGAATGAAGTTATCATCTCTCCTTCTCCTCGGGCTTAGGCAGGCTGGCACAAAGGTACACAGATCTGTTGGAATCAAAGCGTGCCTTTTCCCCTGCCTGTCCCCGGGAGGCACCATGAGGGGGATCTAAATAAAAACACCTTGGATCAGGCAGTGATGGATCTGTCCTGTGTCCTGTGGTGCCTGCGCCTGCCTCCTACCCCTGACTGAGAGTCATAAAGGTGACATGGCTGGTCTGACGAATAACACACCCATTTGTCATTACTGTGACACATAGGTGGCATCCCAGTCAGCTTCAGAGCCTCTGCCGGGCTGAGAGAAGCACAGAGAACTTTGAGTTCAAATCTCAGCTCTGCTGATTTTTAGCACGTGGCCCTAGAGCCTCCGTTTCCCTTTCTGTCAAACAAGCATCTAGATTGCATATCGGAGACCAGCCTCGACAAAAATATCACTTACCAGGGTAGGGGTATGAGGGTCAGAAAAATGAGTAAAGAATACCAAGATGCAAGTAAAAATAATAAAATAGGAAACAGGATAGTATTGGAAGGGAGTCCCAATGAATACTGAAATCACCAATTTTCCATACACTTTTATACCCCAATGCAAAAGGGGAAAGAAAGCAACAAAAGACTTTTTTTAAAAACATTTATTTATTTATTATGTATACAATAGTCTGTCTGCATGTATACCTGCATGCCAGAAGAGGGCACCAACCTCATTACAGATGGTTGTGAGCCACCATGTGGTTGCTGGGAATTGAACTCAGGACCTTTGGAAGAGCAGGGAATGCTCTCAACCACTAAGCCATCTCTCCAGCCCCCCAAAAGACTTCTTTAACATGGTACAAAGGACAGCTCAAACAGTTAACTGCTTTAACACTTTGAGACATCAAATCATTAGCATTCTGTTGCTTTAGTCAGTGAACCCACACTAGACCAAGCATACTGAAGGCAGTCACTCCCCAAGTTTAACTCCCTGTTACCAAGAAGGAGCAGAAGTATGCTTGCATATCCTGACCCTCTGTCAGGATGGAGTGGATCTACCTGTATGTGTCATCTTAATGTCAAAAGAACCAAGTCACCTGGGTCAGGATGTGTAGCCCTGGTTGTTGTCAACAATCTGAACAAACTAAAATTCTTTGACCTTCAGACACGGTGGAAATAGGCTCACATCTTTGGGCCTCCACAATTGCACAGCATGGTAAAGAGATGGTGTGAAAGAGCTCCAGAAACTACAATGAGTCAGACACGCAGAGTAAAGTACCTACTGTGCATCCATCGTCTGCTCCTGTCCACAGGAAGTGTGTCTTTGCCTGCACTGTGGCCTCTATGCCTTGGCCTATCTAATTCCCTACATTCTTCCCAGTATCCCTGCTGCCTTTTGGAGTAGGGGTGGTGATGGAGTAGACATGAGAGTGGATATGAGCCCTTACCAGTCTAGAGGCTGGGAATGGCGTCAAAGCATCTTTCTGTCCTCGACTGATAGCCTAGCATCTCCAGGCTCCTGGAATCTGGAACTGAAACCGCTCTCAGCAGTCAGTTAGCCCAACCCAGGTGTGTGTCCATCTGAGCCAGGGTCCTCAGCAGCGGGCAAAGGAGCCTTGAGGGTCCCAAGTCACAGTGTCACCACCCTGGCAAACTTTCTGGGTTTTTTCTTTTTCCCCATGACACTAGTAATTATTTTCCTGATTAATAGAGCCGGTGGGAAACAGCCATCTGTCTGAGAGAGACATATCATTATTTGGAAAAGGAGTTTTTGTTTGTTTACTTATTTGTTTTGGTTTTTCAAGACAGGATTTCTCTGTGTAGTCTCATTCTGTAGACCAGGTGTTAAGTTGGGAGCTTAGGTCCCAGCCCCTCGCATCTGTCCTAGCCCCTGACCCTGAGAGTTAGCACTCTGGATTCCAAATCCCAGCAGGCCAGATCCTGACCCCTCCCTGGGGAGGGTGTCAAGACTACTCCCCAGGGTATTTAAATAAGCTCCCAAAAGAGGAACAGGTGTCTCCTTTTCTTCCTCCCGGTGGTCACGTTTGCTTGGCTTAGCCCAGGTTTCCCATCGGGGCTACCCGAGAGCACAGAACTCCCATTAAACCTGGATATCTTTTAATTTGGCTTGTTTTGATTTGGCTTGATTGGGATTTGCATAGCAGAGAGCTCGTTAGGAAAATATTCCTAACATCTTGGAGGTCCCACCGATAGGGCAGCCCTTTCCACATGGTCCTAGACCATGTGTTGAAAGCCCCCGGTCTACAATTCGAGTTCTCCATGCCATGCTTAAACCGGCTTCTGGGCTACAGCGGCTGCGTCTTGGTGAGGCCCTTTTCTTGTCTATGCTATAGGGTTTTGGGGGGACCCATTCGTACTTATTTTTGTTGTTTTTTGGATTCCTGTCGAAGTCATGGCCCACGCCAGGGGTCAAACTGGCGGGACCAGTTTTGGCTGAGGTGGAGATCTGTTTTGGGACGCCAGGCATTCAATCTCCATGGCCCCATTTGGACCTAAGAGCCATTTCAGTGGACGCACTGGAGTGGACTTAGGTCAGGTAGTTGGGCATAGACTCTAAAATGGGTACTTGCGGTTCAAAACCAGATCCGCTGTCTCCCCTAGGATACCTCCTACAAAATCTCTTTAAACTGGGCTTAACCGATACAATATGTCCCAAATGGCTAATTTTCCTATGTACTAAGTCTTGAGCTTACCACCGTCTGGGACCTAAAAAAATTTTTGTCATTTTTGTCACCGTAAGGACAAATGGACAGAGCTTACATATGTTCAAGGTTTTTGGTCTCTGCGCTCTCGCCCCACCCCTTAGTAGCCAGTGTCTCACAGCACAGTGCTGCCAGAGGCACTGGCCCCTCCCCCACTCCCTCAAGCCCACACTTCCCAACCCCCTCCTGTGGAGCAACATTCTTTCCCCTCCCTTCCCAATTCGGAGGTTCAAGGTCAACTTCCACCTTCCCCTCCCCCTCCTGCCTCAGTGCTCCACTCCTGGACCCCTCTGCGCACTGGGCCAGCCCCTCCCGTGCTCCCTTTTCTCTTCCAAATCTCTCTCAGATAGAAAAGCAGCTAGGTTCCTTTTCTACTAATCCTTCTGCTTACCCATTTTTTCCTCAGTCAGTACCATATATTAGGAAAGAGTTAAGAAAGGTTGAGGATGGTCCCCAAACTCCTATACGGGAATTGGTGAAAATGGCCTTTAAAGTTTTTAATGCCCAAGAGAAATCAGCTGAGTCTTCCCAACAGACAAAGCTACAATAATCTACAGGCTCAGGCCTTAGCAGCTGCCCTAAGGTCATAGAAATGGGGACAAGGGAAACCAGTCACAAGGCTCTATCCTGGTAAACCTCAGCCTAAGTCAACCTCACAGGCAAACTGTTTCAAGTGTGGCCTAAATGGTCACATAGCACGATATTGCACTACACCTGCTCCGAGGTTGTGCCCTATCTGCCAGCAACCTGGACACTGGAAATCACAATGCTCCCATATGGGCTTGTCCTCTATGCCACACCACGGAGGTCCAGCCTCACCAACATTGGCAAATGAAACTGTGCCAGCCTTTAAACATCTCAGCCTTGCAGAGGATTGAGGCTGCCCAGACTTGGTTTATCCCGTAACCCTACCCAAGCCTAGGGTAAAGCTGCAGGTGGCGGGTGAGCCCATTACGTCCATTACTTTTATTCTCACTTGGGCCTTAAGTTTCCCTCACCAATTTTAGCTATGGGGGTAGACGGGACCCATTCCTCCCCACTTAAAACTTTGCCACTGCCCTGCTTTCTTGCAGGACAATTTCTTTCTCTCATTCTTTCTTAGTGATACCTGCTTGCCCAGCACCTTTACTGGGTGGAGATAAACTTAGCCGCTTCCCCAAAGCTTTGTTCTGCTTCTTGGAACCCCTTTTAACTCCACCCATCTCCAAGATTCTATTTTACAGGTTCACTCCTCCTGCCAGACGGCCTGAGCCCCTTTGAGCTGCTTTATGACAGGCCTTTCCTCCTTAACCATTACCTTCCAGTTCAAACTCCTCCACTGGTGGGGTACCTGCCCTATCTCTCCCTTTTAAGGTCCCTTCTCCGTTCACACACTGACAGTTGTCTTCCTGCCACCACACCAGTGGGCCCTAATGCCCCTAAACCTGCCCTGCTCTCCCCAGGGGACAAAGTACTCCTCAAACAGTTGACTCCTAGGTCTCTCAAACCTCGATGGACAGGACCTCACACAGTAATCCTCACCACCCCCTCGGCTGCCAAGCTCTTGGGACACCCATGCTGGTACCATCTCTCCAGGCTCAAGCGGGTGCCTACTCAAGACACTTGGTCTGTCCAGCAGACAGGACCTTCCACCCTCTGGTTTTCCAGGATGCCACAATGAAGGGCCTACCTGTTCCTCATTCTGGCACACTCATCTTTTGTGATAACAAATTTTTTCCTAGACACCTGTCTTCTCATCTCCCCCAAGGAACAGATGCCTGTTGTCTCTGGGATGACAGTACATGGGATGCCTCTCCAGCCACACCTCTTGCTGAACATGGACACCTAGCTCTCCCCTTCCCCATGTCACCCTGTGCCCACAGGAAGTAGCCAGATTTGAGTCTACCCCCTTTTTCCAAAGAAAGCCTAAATGTTTGTCATAATTACCACTCCAATTTTCTGTTATCCCTATATCCAAAGAGTCTGGAATGTTAAGTTGGGAGCTTAGGCCCTAGCCCCTTGCATCTATCCTAGCCCCCTGACCCTGAGAGTTAGCACTCTGGATTCCAAATCCCCAGGGTATTTAAATGAGCTCCCAAAAGAGGAACACGTGGTTTCCTTTTCTTCCTCCCGGTGGTCAAGTTTGAGCAGCTTCCCCTCAGGGCCACCGGAGAGTGCAGAACTCCCATTAAACCTGGATATCTTTTAATTTGGCTTGTTTTGATTTGGCTTGATTGGGATTTGCATAGGCAGAGAGCTCGTGTTAGGAAAATATTCCTAACACCAGGTTGGCCTCAAACTCAGAGATCCACCTGCTTCTGCCTCCCAAGGTCTGGGATTAAAGGTGTGTGCCACCATCACCCAGCTATGTGTCTATTTTTAAAAATCCAATAGTTCTATGTGTTTTCCTCTTAATTTTCACTTGGCTCATACCCTCCTTCCCTCTGTCCTGTATCATCACATACAATGCTGCAGGTCCAGAATCCCTTGAAAGTGCACAGAAGGCAAAGGTGGCCAGGAAACTTACTCTGCCACTCAGAGAGGACACTCCACATGTGCAAGACAGGAAGCCTTTGGTTGCCTCTGCCCTCTGACCTGTGCAGGAGCCAGACATGACTAGAGAGCTGCATTTCAGGGGGGCCGCACCCCCACTGTTCTACTAGAACTCCATGTCTCACTGGAATCATGGCCTGGATCTCAAAGAAAAGAGCAGAGTAAATGTCAGAGCAGTTATGGCTGCAGTGGTGCTGTTCACACCCACCGGACTGGAGGGCAAGCCCCAGAGCAGGAGTGTGGTGGGGATATGACCTCACCAATAACCTTCCAGCCGTGAAGGCTCAGCACATGGTGACCTTGCCCACCTCTGATTTCTCTTCACTGTTTGACAATGGGACCCCTTCTTCTTCCGAGACACGGTAGGCTCTCCTGCCCCAAGTTCCTCTCCTGGGGATGGGATCCTGAACCAGGTATTTTTTTTTTCCACAACCATGTGTTCCATATGCCTGAGAGAGATTTCTACAGCGTGATTTCTACTCACACCACTGGCTCCAACTGGTGAGTTCCCCCATTCTGCTATGGTTGCTTCTCTTAGCTAAAATTGTGTTTGGACTGACCCACAGTCAGTCCACCCATGCTAGCACTGCACACTCTGTGTGGTGCATTCGACTGGGGGCCCAGGGTCCCTCAGATTCTTCTTTCTCTTTTTTTTCCATTTCTTTTCTTTTTTTTCCCTCACTGTAAAAGGCTGCTTGGAGCGGCCTCTGGCCTCTCTGGCTTCTGAGTCACCCTGACCAGATCCAGCTAGGCCATAGCACCCAACCCGAGGTCAGGGGATGCCCTGCCACAGGTCCCTGCAGTGTTCGCACTAATTTGCACCCTGCCTATAGGGGGAGACGTCCCATTATAGGCCTTGTGGTGTTTCACTGGTTTTCATATTTTCAGCTGTGGGTAGCAAGCCATCCATTTCCGTCCCCCCAAGGTGGATGCCTTTTAGAGGCCTCCAAACCCCAGGCCTTAATGTCCTACTTCTTCAGCTCTTACCCTCACTCCACTGGTGTCCCTCCAGCTCCACTTTTATGTGAGCTTTCTAACCACTGTCAGCACACAGGCATATGGACCCTGCCATGGTTACTGCTGCCAACAAGATTGGTCGGATCCACGAGGCAGCTTTTTTCAAGTCCAGCCTTTTGCTCCCCACCATGGCTTGTGGCATGGTGTGGCTTTTTCAGTTCCAGCCTTTTGCTCCCCACCGTGGCTTGTGGCATGGTGTGGCTTTTTCAGTTCCAGCCTTTTGCTTCCCTCTGTGGCTTGTGGCAGGGCAGCTCAGCCACAGGGCAGATCACACCTCTGGGTCTCTCTTATTAGGCTTAAAATCCCTGCAGCTCAAAAATTGTGGCTTTTTCATACAACATGTGACTGCTGCCATTTTGATTGGAGTCAGGTGACTTTGCCGCCATCTTGGCTGAGAGCCAGGTGAGGTGACCAAGTTCCATCATCTTTACTGAGGTGTTCCCTGCCTGGTTCCCCAGTGTTAACTCTGTTACATGGGTGATCTTACTGCCATCTTAACTGAGAGCCAGGTCAGGTGACCAGGTTCTCCCTTCTTTACTGAAGTATACCCTGCCTTGTCCCCTGGTTTACTTATGTTTTTTTTTCTTTCACTAAATTCCTCTTGTTGACTCTGTTGCATGTGTGTTTTGTGCAGTAGCATGCCTTTGGTAGAGCCCACCAAGAGCATCCACTTTCCCCAATTCCTGTTCACTCTCTGTGTGTTCATACATGTAACTTAAATGCATCTATGCTTAATGTTATAATTGTTCATTGCATCTCATTTCAGACTACAAAAACAGTAGTCTCATGTTTTAAACTGGTATGTACTTTTAACTCTCTTACAAAAAAACTTTATATTTAATCCAACCCTCATTTAAAATATATTAAGCTGTTCTCTACTATTGTCAGTTCTGCCGTTAACCTTCTATTGCAAGCAGTTTTTTTCTTCTTTCTGTCTTTTTACTAGTATAAATCTTACCTGTTAAGTTAAGAGCCAGTGCAGTCAAGCTCAGATTCAGCTCTTCAGGCAGATTCTATCTAGTAAACAGCCCTCAACTGCTCAGATATTTGGGGAATATGGCATTTAAATATTTAATTATTAAAAAACTTTTCATAACAAAAAGGGACAGGTTGGCTCCTAGCAGCAGCACTCTATTTCCTTCAAAGAAGACAAATGACAAATGGACATAAAACAATGTCCATCTGCAATTCGCTTCAACTGCCAAGCGCTGAGCACTGGGCAAAACTGCCTTTTATCTAAACTAAAGATCTCCTGATGTGGACAGAATCGCTGGAATCAACAGCGTAGCTGCTCAGGTCAAGGTAGGCTTGTCTTCCTACAGATTTCTTAGCCCACAGGATCTTCTGGAGCCTGGCAGGCCCTGCGCTAAACAGCAAAAGGCAAATGTGACCTTCAGCAACCATGGAGGACCCTGAAGAGTAGCTCTGGGTGCCAACCAAGTAAGTTCTCTGTCATTTTTTTAATCAGTAACTCAAGTAAAATTTTTTCCTTCTCAAAAATCTCTGGTGAAGTTCGACAGCTGAGAGGTTTTATCAGTTTAAAAGAACAACCTCACCAAACAAATTTCAGTAAAATACAAATACAAGACCTGCAAGTTATAAAGGTGTGAGGACAAACACAAGTTATCAAACTTCTCTCTCATGCTGCTTTCCATAGTCTTAAAAATACTTTCATAGTGCAAAAATATCTATCTGACATAAATATGCTACTGTTTATACAATGTATATGTCTAAAACTTCTGTTTCACAAACCCAAAGAATTCTTGTGAGTTCTAGAGAGCCGTATTGAAGGATCAACCTTAAACAGGTCAAATACATCCCCCTCAATTCCCTGATCCTAAATTTTTTTTTCCTTAACTTAACTTTGTCCTCTGTTCTGCTAATACCTTAAGCAGGTATAAGAGACACCAGACATTTCCATACCACAAACACCAGACAGGAGCAGAGAGACCAACTATGCCAGGATGTGACCAGCACCCAGCCTTCTCAGGTTCCCCCCAAAGATGACGTCCACAAATAAGCAGGAAAAAGTCTTAAGAATCCACTGCCCCAATTCCTTTAACCTGAGGTTATAAAAAAGACATGGGAATGTAATGATCTGTCTCTTTAAGAGACAAGCCACGCCCACTCCCCCATCCGCTGAGGCAAGCTGATCTTCAGCTTTCAGCCTGAGCTCTCTCTCTTCTTCCATCGTCCTCTCGGAGAGGCAGTTTTGGTCTCTCCCTTCTTTCTCCTCCCCCCATTATCCTCTCTGCCCTTCTCTCTTCCCTTCCATAACTGCTAAATAAACATCTAACCTCACCCTGCATGGTGTGCCTATCCGTCTGTCTCTTTCCCCCCAGCCGCCACATAGCTTGCTGCTGCTGGGGACCAGCCACCTTTGGAGACCTGGTGCGTGGTCTCATGCACCATCCCTGCCTGGGACTGACTACTTTTGGAATTTCGCAGCAAGCTACCGGGGACTCACAGCATTTTTTATTTTTCCATTACACCCAGCACTCAGGAGGCAGAGGCCATTGGATCTCTGTGAGTTTGAGGCCAGCCTGTACAGAGCGTGTTCCAGGATAGCCGGGGCTACACAGAAAAACCCTGTCATGGAAAACCAAAACAAACAAAAACTCTGCTTCCAAATACAACTGTGCTGGGACCTAAGACTTTAAGGTAGTAGTTTGTGGAGGAAGATGGGGTTGGGAGGCCAATTCAGTCTATAACCCAAGAGTTGACTGAAAACTTCTGGTGGGGCTGGAGAAGGCGCTTGGCAGTGAAGAGGACTGTTTGTTCTCACAGGGGACTTAGGTTTGGTTCCCAGCACCCATGTGGCAGTTCACAACCGCCCATCACTCCAGATCCAGAGGATTGGACACCTTCCACATGCACCTGGCACACATGTGGTGAACAGACATGTGTTAGCAAAACACTCATACATATAAAAAATTTAAAAATTTAAACAAAACAAATCCCTCAAACATATAAACCACAAGGAAAGTTTCTGACAGACTGGGCATGGGAGCTTTGATCCCAGAGGCAGAGACAGGTAGATTTCTATTCGGAAGCCAGCCTGGTCTACATCGTAAATGCCAGGCCAGCTGTGGCTATATAGTGAGACCCTGTTTCAGAAATCAAAGCAAAAAGGAACAGCAACTCTCCGAGACTCAGACCATGCTACACACTGTCCTCCCTCAGAAAACAATAACTCTGTCTTCCAGTGATTCTGCCCAGAACCCTTTGTGCCAACTCGGGCTCCTGGCTCCAAATCCATCTGACTCTTTTTCAGTCTATCTCCAGATCTGGGCTCACGGCTTGTAGCACCAAGCTCAAACTACCATATTCTCTGCTTGGCACACTGTGATGACCCATGAGCTTGCTCTTATGCCAGTCTGCGTACGCTGCTTCCTGTTCCAATGGCAAAAAAGAAAACAAAAACAAAGGCCTGAAACAAACACAGGAGAAAGGCATGGTGTCGTGGCTGGCACTTTGAGAGCGTTTGCTCCGTGCACAGCCGGCTCTGCTGCCTCTGGGCCTGTGAGGCAGGAACATCCTGGCTGAAGAGCAAGCTGAAGGAAAACTGCTCACTTTATGGCCACCAGGAAACAGTGAGAGTGACAGGGACAAGGCACACCCTTCAAGGCATGTCTCCAGCCACTTCCTTTAAATAGGTCCCACCTGGACACAGTCCACTCACTACTAAGGGATCAATCAATCTCCTGATGAGGTTACAGTTGCCATGATCCAGCGACTTCTCCAGGCTGAACACTGTGGCCATGAAGGCAATGTTTTGAATCTGTGAGTCTTTGGGGGGACATTTATTATCCAAGCTGTAATATGTATCTATGGCTTGTTGCTTGGTCCAATAACATTCAAGGTCCCTGTAATCACTGCCAAGGCCACGCACCTGGCTGTCTGGGAACTCTCCAGTCTTCCTTCCCTCTGCCCTCTGCTCTAACCAGTCTGCTGTTCTCACTGGATTCCCAGACCTCTGTGTGGTATGACCCCAGGGCCCCTTGTCCCTGAGGCCTGGTCTCCTCCTTTATGCTGATGCTCAGCATTCCTTCTTCGTGAGGTTTGGTCCCCTCTACCCCGACTCCCAGCTGTCCCCATTTTCCTTCCCTGTCCTTCTTTCACTTTATAATATTGCTCACTTGCAGATATGCTGTGCAGTTTGTTTGTTGTGTTTATTGTCCATCTCCCCCCACTGACAGCATCAGAAAGAAAGATTCTCAGTAAGGACTGGAGGGCTGGCAAGGAAGATGAAGGAGACCAGATAGCAGTCAGGATTACAGAGCCCCAGATGTATCTGGGGAAGTCCCTGCAGCCATCAGCACTGTACCTCTGTATGCCAGGTACAATGTCATATGGTCATCAGGTTTTAGCTGCTGTGGCTGGAAACTCAATATTTCTCTAGCTCACGGCCAGAAATGGATCTTTCTAGACTCCTACTTCTTTGTATCAATATTTTCTATCTAAGGCAAATACATGGACTTGGCTGAGCCTAGATGCCAGCAGTCTTCCTTCTGGGAATCTGGGAGAGCAGGCCCAACAATCCATCTTCTTCCTTCCATTTACCAGAAGTCACCTTTAGGTTACTTCTATCCAATGCAAAAAACTATGTAAGCATCATCTGTACTTGTTTGGGGAATAAAAATAATACAACTTTAGAAGTTTGTACATGTTTGCTACAGATGAAAAACACTTCTTGATCCAATTTTAATCAAATCTGTAAATGCAGAACTCATAGATATAGAGGGTTGACTGTATTGGGACCCCATTTAATGCCAAAGACCGAAATAGGACTCAGGTACTGGACACCTACAAAAGGCTGAGTGTTTTCTAGGTTGGGATGTGCAGGAGCCTGGAGGAAATGAAACAATTCCCATAGAGGTTAGTTGTTGTGGTGGCAGATATGACCCTGTTTGGGGGAACAGTGTGGAAGCATCTGGAATGCCAAGCTGGAAAAGCTGCCAAGTGCTCATAGCTTAGTGAACTGCTCAATGGGAGCTTGGAAGATAAGAATTTGGGAAAAAATGCAGGAGAATAGAAGCCTGGCGTGTGATGTTCCAGGGAGATGCAAAGACTTTCTCAGGACCATTTGTGTGATATTCTGTATTGAAAATCTGTGATTGTTGGTCAGCTAGGCTGAAGAATCAGCTGTGGTTAATGAGATCAACATCACTGAGGTGAAATTTTCTGGGTAATGTTTCTTCAGAGCTATCACACTGAAGCTACAGTCTGGGGTCTGAAGTCTACACATCTAGTTGGCAGCAGAATTTAGCAAATAATATATGAGCCTCCCACATGGTACTGGTCTTGAAGGAATGAAGAGGTCATGGAGAGAGACTGAGACTTGGCACCAGGTGGCAAAGTTGGCGTCCCCAAAGAGAGACTGCTGTCGAAGATGCAGAGATGCTTGCAATGAAGACCCCTACTCCTGGTACCAATTTTGTTTTTGTTTTCTGTCTGTTGCTGTGATAAACACCATGCCTAAAAGCAACTGGGAAAGGAAAAGGTTTATTGGGTTTACATTTCCAGGTTATAATTTATCACTGAGGAAGTCAGGGCAAGAATTCAGTCAGGAACTGAAGAAGACATCATGGAGGAACCCAGTTCACAGGCTTTCTCCTTCTGGCTCAGGCTCAGCCAGCTTTCTGGTATAACCCAGCACCACCTGCCCAGAGCTGGTACAGACCATGGTGGGCTGTGCCCTCCTATATCAATTAACAATCAAGAAAATGCTCCCATAGAAATGCTCCCAGGCCAATCTGATACAGGCAATCCTCCAATTGAGACCCTCTTAATCACTCTGGGATGTGTCCAGTTGACAGCTGAAGCTAACTGAGAGATAGAAGAATAATATAGGCCATCTCCTGTTATCATAATGTAATAAGCCATAGCTATTTCTTTGAACAATTCAAGTTAAATAGGATACAAGTAGAAAATACATTAATTTTTTTCTCTCCAATGTCTCTCCAAATTGGTTCTTTGTAGTTCATTACCCCTCCAACCCTTGGGTGAAATCTCAGGTGTGTCCCATAACTTTTCCAATCATCCTTGGATAACAGAAAAGCCATCAATTTCCCCTGTGGGCTTTAAAAAAAACCATGCGAAGTTCTGACATCCCCTTAGCATGCGTCTCTGTGCAGTATGTGTTCTGTGGAAGCCGACGTGACAAGAAAGAGCAGGTTATGAGAAGAAACAGCTTTGACAGTTTATGTGGAATATTGCAAAAATCAGCTCTATGGAGGAATTATTTAAAATTTGTAGTTGGTTACAGAACTCCCCTGCACCGGCTGCCCGGATACCCCTTCTCGCATGTGTCCTTTACCCTGGGAGTAGCAGATGATAGTACTGAAATATGAAGTCACGCCCCGAGCGTTGGCATTGACAAACTCCCCCCACCCACCCACCCTACGATGTTCTCGCCATGCGCTTGTGTTCAGCTGTATGGGTATGTTTGCTTCTCTACATGACATCGTGTGTGTAGGTTGGTCTATCAACCACCACAGCCCAGATACTTCATGTCCACGGATTTCTCACATCCTTTTCTTAGAGCCATGACCATAACCTCCCCAACAGTGGGGTTTTTTTTATTAATATTTAGTTCATGTTTCTTTATGTGTATGTGTATGTCTTCGTGGGGGTGTGGGCACAGGAGTGCAGGTGCCCTTGGAGGCTGGAAGAAGGTATCAGATTCTGCTGGAGCTGGAATTTCAGGCTCTTGTGTGACACCTAACATGGGGGACTCAGACTCTCAGGAACGGCAGTTGTCACTCTTAACTGCCAAGCCATCTCTCCAGCCCCCTACAATGAGTTTTGACAAACGTGTACACTCATAATCATCCCCACAATTAACGACAAGAACGTTTCTGTTGACCCCTCCCCAAAGCTCCATTCTGCCCTCTACAGGTCAGTTCCCACCCCAACCCATCCTACAGCCATGGATCTGCTTCCAATTACCGTAGTTTTACTTTATTCTGGGATTTCATGTACGTGCAATCAGCATAATGGCTTTAAAATTTGCTCGTGCTGTTGCAAGCGTCGGTAATCTATCCCTTTCTTGCTGAGCAAGTTACTTACATAGATAGATCCCATTTCACGTATCCCCTGGGATCTGAAACCTCTTTGCACTGGGGTCACACGGACCCTATGGATCGCGGTTTTAACATTCTCATCTGTTGATTTCACCATCTGCATCGAGTTACTGCCCGTATTTTCCTACTTCTTAGACCGCTGGGTGTTTTTTCCCTTTGTAGGTAGGCGCTGCACATTTTCTCGGCATCATTGCCAGATCTTGTGTTCCTTTAAATAGCCCTGTGTTCTGATCCGGTGCACACATGGGTCAGATCCTTTCTGGGCTTCCAGACACCTTAGTCTAGGGTTTTGTCAGGCCCACTAGTAAGACAAACCCTTTCTGAGGACCCTACCCCATCCAGGGTATTAGATCTTCCTTGGCTGGGAGACCATGAAGATTTCCCAGCTCTGTGCCAGCTCTTGACCCTTTTCTGGTGGCAGTTATTGGCAGAAGACACCGCTTAGGATCTTAGAACACAAAGGCGGGAACGTAAAGGAAAGAGCAAAGGGCCTGACTGTGTGGACCCTCTCTCCTGAATTTCCTCTCAAATTCATGCCAGTTCGGTTGTTGCTTTGAGTTGATCTAGGGCCGGATGGGAGGGGACAAAGAACAGTGGGTTCTGGGGTGGCCCGAGGCTTGGAGCAGTGGCCCTCTGCTGTGTGATGAAAGGGGACTCTGGGCCTCACCCCTCAGAGCTGGATAATAGAGAGCCGCGTCGAGATGCTTCCTGAGAAGTCAGCTTTCACCTTTCCGGCCAAGTGGTACTTGTTTTGTTCATCCTCTGGGCCCTCTAGCCCTACTCCAACACAGCCCTTCTTACTCCTAGTTCCTATTTAAATACAATTTAATTTTTATTTGATTTATGGACTCCATCCCAGCGGCTGAACTTCATTGGGCTGGGGCAGTTCATTGATTTTCAATAATGGCGGGGCAGAGGAATAAAGAGATGACAGCGGCACTTGGCTGCAGACCCAGGGCTGGCCGAGGGAGGCAGCATTAATCACCACTGAGGTGATCACTCAGGCTGTCCCTGGTGGATCACTCAGGGGTCCCTGGGACTTCACTAGCCTGGGACAGCCCTGAAAGGTGCTCACCCGTCATTTGCTTCTGCTAACAGGGTGCCACACCATGCCACCCTGCCTCGGCTCTCGCCCCAGCCGCCCCTGGATAAGTCTCTGACCCATCTGACTCTAAATGAAGATGCACAAAAATTCCATAGCAACAGGAGGTGGAGGGGACAGACGTGGCTGTGGCTTCTCTGCTGAAAACACAGCAAGGCCAGCTCCATGTTTCTCCCTGACTTTCTTCAGGCCCTGGATCTTTGCGAACGGGAGGGAGATGATACAAATATGTAATTATGCTCATGTATATGCACCTAATAAAATCAAATTACTACTTCATGTTAGCATAGCCTAATGGAACTCTCTGCCTAGAAACTATAGGATTGTGGGATAGTAGAATGAGTTAAAATGTGTGCAAGGTTCTGCTTGTTAAGATCCCTCCCTTTATCTTAAAGAAAACCTTCCCAGTCCTGACTTGTTCTTATTGGGGAATATGGCTGGTCCCCTCCCTGTGGGGACAGGGTTGATGAGACCAGCACTTCTTGGCCTTTGAGAATTAATAAATGCTCTGAACAGTAGCCCCAGGGAAGTGCATATATGCACTGAAAAATTTGTAGCCAAGGTCTTGTGTTTGGGCACCCCAGTAAATCCTCACTGCAGCCCCCAGGCCAGCAGGCGCCAAGCTTCTGCCCTGGGAGGCCTGGCCTGCTTTCCAGCCTCTGGATGATTTACTTTTCAGCGACTGACTGAGGCTTTAGATGCGACACAATTCTTCTCACTCCTTTTTCAAAGTCTCACCACCCTCACCTCTTCCCCTCCAGCATAGTGGCATCAGGGCCTCCCTGCCATGAGACCCTATTAGCCTCCCAGTCCCGGGGGGCCTGCCAGACTGTCGCTGTCACTCTGGGTCCTGCTTCTGATGTCTTTTCCACGGTGTCTCTCTGGATGAGAAGCTGTGCATGACAGCGGGACTCAGCCCCCGCTGGAGAAATGGCCAAGTTCAATCCTTAACAAATAAAGCCGCCGCCATCCAGTAATTCCCAGGAGTCGTGAAAAATGTGATTTCCTTGCTGTAGCAAATAGGGAAGGTGGGAGGCGGAAGGATGTGCACGCCTTGGCCTGTGGAAGAAGCCATAACAATATAAATCAGCACGATGGAGGAGCCTCTTTCTATTCATTATCTGGGCACGGCAGAGCTAATGTATTTGTTCACTCTGGATCAGCCTCCCATCCCCTGGAGTGAGATGCTCTTTTCTGAACCACCAGCAGCATAGCAGCAAAACCCCAACTTTTGCTTCCTAGAGATCATGGTTATTCTTCAGAGTTTAGGGTCAAAAATGCCAGCCTGGGGTCTCTATGCTGGGGGTCTGATCCGGGGGCATCAGGAGGCAGATACTGGAGGTGCTGATGAGGGGGATGGGCCTAGGGCTCAAGTTAGCAGTGAGGCTACCCTGGCCATGGGTGGGGATACGGCAGAAGGGATGGGGTGCAGGCGGGGCGAGAGGAGCTAAAGCAGGCAGGGGAGGGTTTTGAAGAGAAGTAACCCTTCCTTGCCCGCTTTCTCATTCCATGAAGTGATGATGGCATGCCTACTAAAACTCCATGCAGACAGGACACTCTGCCATGTCTGCAAGGCAGGCATGTCTGCTGAGGTATAAGGGGAGGTCTTTGAGTGGAGCTTCTTGGAGGGCTCTTTAAACAGGATTGGGTTTGTCGTCCCCCCCCCCCCCCCCGCATTCCATGTCTTTTTTCTTCTCTTCTAGAATGCAGATGGGATGGCTGGCCCCGCAGCTGCCCTCACATAGCCATAAGGCGAAAACCAGAGACTTAAACTCTGAGGGGCTTGAGTTGCCCGGTCAGAGTCAGACATTGCCTGCGTGTGAGCTGGCAGTGTGAGGAAAAACCACTGCAAGTGAAAGAGTTATGTGGGCAGATGGATCCGTAAGCCGGCTGCTCCACACAGCCTTCAGAAAGCCCACAGTGTGGCAAGGCGTTTCAGGGGGTGGGTAGAGATGATCGATAGACTGGAGAGATAGACAATAGCTGACTGATTGATATAGATAGGTGATATAACTAGATGACACATGATGGATGGATGGACGGACAGACGGATGAATGGATGGATGGACGGACAGGCAGAAATATAGTCTTAGAAATGTTGGCCTTCAAGGACTGATGACCAGGAACCTGCAGAGAGGGAGCATCCAGAGATAAGGGGACACCTAGGGAGCAGAATCCTGGGAGTCAGGGAATATGGGGACTTGAGAAGCAGTGAGTGGTCACTAGTATATACAACTGCAAGCCCCCGTGGTGTCACCGAGAAAGGGAGTTAGTGGTGATCCTGCTGAGGACTGAGGAAGAACACTGGTAACTCCTTCCTGAAATGTTAAGGCCAGTCTGCCAAGGACCCTACTATGCGCCCCTGGGTCCTCCCTACTTGACATTGGCTCTGAAAGTCTGTGTAGGGTCTGGGACAATAGGGAGAGAATACCTCCTTCTCAGGCCATGGTCACTGTGAACACGCTTCTCCCTGGCCCTGGCCTCTTACGTCCCCTTGTTGGCCATAAACTTTACCTGTCCTGAGGGTGTACGGTTTGGTATTCAGCACCTACTTACCCCCAGGCTCCGTGGGCCTCAGGCAACTTGCTGAGAGGTCAAAGACACAGGCTGGAGCACAGGCCTCTGGACTCCAAATCCACAGGGCCTCAAAGCCCATTGCAGAACCTTTCCTAGGTCTGGCTTTTAACAAATGCCTTGGAGGTTGGCCTGCTGCCTGGCTCCAGGAGGGGAACCAGGAAATTCCACTACCCCTCAAATTGGGTACTCCATCATGTATTAAAACAGATTTTTTCTTCAAGAGGTAAAACATCTGGAATTGCCTAATTCCAAACAGAAACTAAGAGGCTGGGTTCCACGCTTTACACATGCTCCTGGTTTGACACTCAGAAACCCAAAGTGATCAGCAAAGCTGCTCCTCGCTGCCCTGCCTTTCCGTGTTTCCCTGGGGAGAGGCCACGGATTTTTCTATCTTGTTTAACCCACTAGGACTCCCGGCGATGGTCTTCTGGAGCCTGAAAAGCGCCCCAGGAAGGTTCCAGATCTCACAGATTCTGAGTCACAAAAAGTATGCTTCTCAAAATAGTACCTGCTCAGGCCTGCGGCTCGGGCAGCCTTTCTCCACGCAGCTCTCTCTGCAAAGGACACAGTGTAAAGTATTAAGAACTTCTGCTCAAGGGCAAACTATGGCCAGGAAATGCAGCCACCATGACAAGCCTGAGGAAAGAGCAGCGAGCAGCCCTGGCCCCCTTCAGACGCTAGGTGGGTTTTGGCCAGCAATCACCAAGGGTTTGCAGCCTTCCTGTGTGTGAGTCAGCAGGCCCCAGCTCCAGCTGCAGCTGGCCACTGATGGTTCTGCCCCCCGTTGAGCCCCTTCTCCCCTAAGGACATGGATATTTCTACCAACTAGGGCTGGAAAATGCCAAACCTTTCCTACACCCAGAGTTCAGCGCTGACCTGGCCTGAAAGCTACAGGGATGAGAGACATCAGGATCCTTGCAAAGAACCGATTTGCGTTCTGTTAGCCTGTGGGTTCAGCGAGGAGCTTGGAAGGCTCTCCCCTAGAGGACCACAATCTTCTGTCTTCTGGCTGTGCCCATTTCAGCGCATGCTCCTGAGAGCTGGGAGGGTCCACTGGGACCTGATGCCCAATGGGGAACCAGCTCTGCTTGTATCTTTTCCCCAAGGCCTGAGCCGCGGAAGCCCAATAATGGAGAACTATCCGCCTTTCTTTAGCCCCAGCGGCAACAGTGGGTGCCATGATGCATGTGTGGAGGACAACAGCTCTTTCCTCTGCCATGTGGGTTCCAAGAACCGAAGTCAAGTGCGTTCAGTCAGGCTTGGCAGGAAGTGCCTTTCCGTGGCGAGTCATCCTGCCAGACCCAGCATTCTGTGTTTTGCATGTGAGCATGTGCAGTTGTGTACCTGTGTGAGCTTGTCTATGTGGCTACCGGAGCATCACATATCTGTATCTGTGTTTACCTATCGTGCGTGTGCATGTGTGCATACTTTGTGGTATGGGTGTATACATTTGTGTTGTGTGTCCACACGTTTGTGTGTGCCTGTGTGTATGTCTCACAAGGAGGGAGCTTGCTCCTCTGCACTCAGGCCAGGGGCTGATTAAGAAACCTGGGGCTCCCGTCTAACATGCTGAGCTATGGGAATGGCAGAGCCAAACTTGAAAGACGGATGAGTTCATTTCCAGCTTTTGCTGTGAATCGGTGGTTCCTGGAACGGCTAATGGCCCAGAGAAGCAGCATTTGCATCTAGCAGAGTGTGAGCAGGCTCGAGAGGCGCAGCTGAGGGCTGATTTAGAACAGCTATTTGGGAATGTCTACCATTTTCCAATAATGCTTGAGCAATTGCTTCTCCTGAGAAGACAAATTTCAAGCGTGCCTGGAGGCTGGAGAGGATGCAGGTTCCCCAAGGCTGAGCACCACGGGCAGCCAGAAAGCCTGCTGCTCTGGCTACCCCCAGACAGATCCACTGCATTGATCTGCTTCCCTGCCTTCCTGCACCCGCTCCACGCTCAGGCCCATCTCCTCCCGCCTCCCCGGGTCACCAACCCCCAATATCTATCTGGTGAAATTAGTATTTGAAATACAGTAAAGTGATTAGTTCACTTGACTGTGACAAACATATTTAATCTTGGCCGATCAATAATGTCAGAAAACTGATGCTATTAGTTAAATCGTCCTCTGGTCAGAAAAGCAAACGGTCTAATTAAAGATGGCAAGCTAGCCAGGCTCTGCTCGGCCCAGGCTCTTCCCCCTATCGTGGATTTGGAGGGCTCTGAGTCAAACTCCAACAGCCTGCTTTCCGCTCATACACAGCCCTGGAGAAGCCCTTGGGCCTCAGTTTCTGCATCTTTCAGAATAGTGCAGAGATTAGGAAAAGAGACCCATAGCTCAACCAACTGACTGCGCCCAAGGGACTGGACATCTGTGTTCCTCAGTTCCCCATCTGAGAAAAGGGCTTCTGATCCTGCTGTCTAGAGTCCCCGGAGAGGCAAGTGAGGCAGGTGGGTGAGGCCCAGCCTGGGTTCTTGTCTTGTCCCCTCCATGTCATGGTCTGGCCACTTTGACCTCTTTGTCTCCTAGGTTCAGTCCCCTCATTGCAAATGAGGACGTGAGATGGAGGGACTGTGACGGTTCCTGGAGCAGGGGTGTTCCCTGACCTCTGAGTCGGACATCTTGCTTATGATTGGGGGTTCCGGGGTAGAAGCTGGAGTAGGAAAGAAAACTAAGGGACCCCAAAGACCTAGGGAAGATTGACTTGAGACCACACATGCATGGTTTGGGATATGACAAGCAAGAAGGCTGGCATTAGGGAGCCAAGCTTTCTGGCTGTGAATTGGAATCAGTCCTGGTCCCTTTTCTCCATGGAGGCCCCTGATGCACAGTGAAGCTGGTCCTGTCAGGGCGAGGAAGAGTCTCCTTCCCTCTCTCCATCCCTCCCTCCATCCCTTCCCCCTCAGCCTCTCTCTGGCTCCCTGACTCACCTGTGATGGCTTGATCCTTTATATACGTTGCTGACATCCTTATACCACCATCTACCATGAGGCGCTCACCAGAGCCAGGTCAAAGCCAGCACAATACCTTTGAACCCCTAAACCCCTCTCTTTTATTTCCTTTTTTAGTTTTATGGCTTTTGGTTTGAGGACAGGGTTTCTCTGTGTAGCCCTGGCTGCCCTGGAACTTGCTCTGTATTTCAGGCTGGCCTCAGACTCGGAGATCTGCCTGCCTCTGTCTCCCAAGTGCTGAAATTAAAGGCGTGCGCCACCATGTTTGGCTCCCCTTCTCTTTATATATTACAGAGACTCAAGAATTTTGTTAAAGCAATAGGAAACAGACTAAGAAAGCATATAAGGTAACATATTTACAGGCTTCAAAGATAGACAGTGCCAAGGGGAAGCATTTTTCTATCTACCACAGATATAATACTCTCGAAATGAAATAAAAGGATTAAGGAACAGCTTCCCTAGGAAGATCTGAAGGAGCCACTGAGAGCGGTCCTGAAGCATGGGCAGGAACTGGCAGAATTCGATTTTTAAACAAGGAATAGTCAGGTCAGACAGAAGCTCATGCAGGCTACAAGGTAGGGGTTGGGGGAGAAGGGTAAATTGAGGCCAGGAGGGTCCCACTGAGGTAACAGGGACTGAGCTATGCTGTCAGCTGTGACAGAGTTGTAGAGACAGATGGCAGGGTGTGTGCCTGGGGACTGTAACTCCCAGGCTCTGGCTCAGGTGAGCAGGGACAGAGCAGAACCTGAGCCCAGGCGGAGGAGGAGGAGCCTGCGTCCTTTCTCTGGGTGACCATGGGGTCCAAAGTGCTGTGGACATTCACAGCCATCCACAAGCATTTGGGTGTTAATATGAGGTGTTTCGAGGTGACCAAGGGTGGCTAAAGTGAGCCCACTAGCCTGCTGCAGACCTGACTGGCATTCCCCTGCAGAACTGGGCACCAAAGCTGGGTGCCTATGGACTGGAACAGGACCTGGATCCCAAAGGCACACCTGCCGCCTGCAGATCAAGGCCCCCAGTCCACTGCGGGGAATGAAAGGCATACGCTCTGCGGTGTAAGGTGGTTGAAGAATACCTGCTTTTTGCGAATCATCTGGTTTCCAATAGTGTGTTGGGTCTGAAGCACTGTTTGACAAACTCCTGAGGTGGGAGATCCTGAGCCACTGATCCGGGCTCTAGGCCCCAGACTGGGCATTTGCCAGCCTCACTTGGAAAGGACTGCAGGAGTTCCCACACTCAGACCAGCCCTTCTGTGGGTTCCTCACACCAGAAGCGAAACCTCAAGCTGCGCAGTCAGTCCCCCAGCCTGCTTCCGGAGTCCAGACTCTACCGCTGATTGCCATCACCCCCGTCTCAATTGTGTACCCCTGCCCTTGGGTACTTAGGAGCCATGCAGAGATCTCTTATCCTCTATCAGTAAGGATGGGCATTGGGAGGGAGGCTGGCAATTAACGCCTTTCCAGTCCCCAGGTGCTCGGCTCTGTCCCCTGCCAATTACTGCACCAGAACCCACCTGCTCTTGAAAGGGGTGACCAATTATCAGGAAGAAGTGTGAATGCAGTCGGCTTCATTACCTGACTGGCTCTGCTCCTCACAGGCAGAGGATCAAGGAGAGAAACTGTCCTGAGAGCCCTTCATCCCTGACTAGGAAGGAAGCTTGCTCTGCACTCTCACCAGAGCGAGGCAGGGACCTGAGAGCTTGTGTTTATAACATATTTCTGTTCCCAGAATCTATTATGTCTAGATATTTGCTTGCATTTCTTCTCAATGTATTTCTTAAAAAAAAAAAAAAAAAGGTGGCCTTTGCCCTTTTGATTTGACAATTGTCGGTTGCAGGCATGAGTTCTGAGTTCTGTTTGCTCCCCACCCCCTCAGAGCTTGAGTAGGCTAAAGGATTTGTAAAAGGCAGGAAGGGAGGTGGGACTGGCTGCAAAGGGGAGATTTCCTGGCTTCTGGTCATGCCCGGTTTAGGTTCTAATCTTCAGAGGCGATGCTGAAGGCCACCATCGTGGTTGGGATATAGGCTCAATTCAGATCCCCACACCACAGATGGCCAGAGATCACAGAGCTACTGCAGGACAAGGATGCAGCCGTGATGGGGGATGGGGTAGTGGGGGGAGGCTATGAGCCCATGAATCCTCTCTGTGTATCTCTCATGGGTCTGGAGAGGGTACGAACTCTCCTTCTTCACCACCATGAGTCTAAAGGTCCTGCCAGGACGGGTGCCTCTATGGGCCTGCACCCAAGAAAACCAGGACAGAATGGTCTTCCTGGGTGTCCTCTGAGTGAAGGTGTGGGATGTGAAGACAAAAGAAGGGGCTCTCCCCTGGCCATGCTTGGGTGATTGGCTGCCCAGGAAACTGGAGAACAAAGCTCACTGAATGTTGACAGTGGCTGCCCTGGGTGCATGAATTGTGGGTGATTTATATTCTGGTCTCCTGGGAATAGGGTCTCACTCTACAGCACTGGCTGGCATGGAGCTCTCTGTGTAAACAGTGCTGGCTGGCCTTGAACTTGCATCTTCCTGCCAGCCTCCAAGTTCTGGGATTACTAGTGTGTCAGTGCCCCTGGTTATTCTGGTCTTTCTATTAGATCTTTTACAGACTTTTCTCAAATAAGCGAGTGAACTCCAATAGGAAGAGGAACCACAGCCAGTATGTCCCCTGCCCCCTCCAGTGGCCACCACTGCCCTCAGGATGAAGGCAAAGATGCTCTATTTTCCTTCCCTTTGCCTCCCCTCCCTGCCTCCTTCTCTCAAAGCAAGTTCTTACTATGTTTCTGAGGCTAGCCTGAAACTCATTATGTAGCTAAAGCTAGTCTTGAATTCACTATGACCCTTCTGTTTTGGCTTCATAAGGCTGAGATTATAGGCAGGTACCATGTCTGACTCCTTGGCAAAGGGATGGGCCATCTCTAAACCCATAGTCCTTTCTTGTCGTCTGCCTTACCCCCATTTCCTGGGTAGTCATCCTTTAAGACCCAAGTCTGGAATGCCCTCCTCTAGACAGCTGTCTTCTCCTTGCTCACTTCTACGATGGCCCTTGGTGACATGGCAATGTCCATATTGACATCTGTCTCAGCAGCCAGTCTGGAAGTGCCATAGGGCAGGGTCTTGGGCCTGTCATGGAGTTCTAGTTGAAGCTGGTGTTCACTCACTGTTGGCTAACTAAACTTTGGACCATGTAGGTTTCTTCCTTCTTTGAGGAGACAGAGGTGGTCTTACCTGCAAAGAGTAGGACTGACAGATCAACCCATTTCTGGAGCAATGCCATGCCTCATTGCCCCTGTGCTGATGAGCAGTTAGGTTTGGAGGGCACCTTGAATCAGGAATGATGATCTTCAGGCAGGTTGTGCACGCTCCTTAGGTAGCCACTGCTGGGTACCACATATCACAGTTCTAAGGCCTCAGCTTTGCGTTCTGTTTGAACCTTTATCATCTGGAAATTCTGAAGGCTTTCGAGCCCAAAGAGTGTGGAGCTGGGCATGGGAGGACCTATGAGGCATGTCCCACAGGCTCACCCAGCTCTGGAAAGAAACAGAATGCCAGGAGACTGTGTTAGTGAGTTTTCCATCCCTCTAGCAAATACCTGAGATGAGCAGTTTATAAGGAGGAGTGGTTTATTTGGCTCACAGATTTGGGGTTACCCCTGTGGCCCTGTTTCTTAGGTACCTCTGATGAAAACATGCACCATCATGGATGACATGTGCCAATGGATGGCAGAGATGTGCATGCAATGCCCTGGACATGAGAGAGAGAAAAGACCGTGTTTCAGAGTTCCCTGGGAGGCACACCCAAGTGACATAAAACCTTTCCCTAAGCCCTACCTCTCTGGTTCCACCATCTCCTAGTGGCACCATGCCAGGGACCAAGTCTCAACACAGGAACCTTTGGAGAACACTCTAGATGTAAACTGTAACACCCTCCTACCCAGAGCCTGCTGTTACTTACTGTATCTCTTTTAGACATGGTATACCACAAGAGGTTTCTCTATAGATTGCTTATTTGTCTTGCTTGTTTTGTTTTTGTTTTTTGAGACAGTCTCATAAAGCCCAGGCTCAAACTCACTCTATAGCTGAGCTGGTCTTGGACTCCACATCCAGCGGTTTCTATCTCCCAAGTGCTACGATCACAAGCATATGCCACCATGCCTGGCTCTCCACAGATTTCTTGTGCTCCCCATGGTGATGTGAGATTCCCCTCTGTATACTGTGAATACCATTGGTTAATAAAGAAGCTATCTTAGGCCTGTGCAGGGCAGAATATAGGTAGGCAGAGAAAACTAAACAGAATGCTGGAAGAAAGGAGGTGGAGTCAGTAAGAAGCCATGGAGCCACTGCAGGAGACAGACATGCCAAAACTTTGCTGGTAGGCCACGACCTCATGATGATGCACAGATTAATGAAGATGGGTTAAATTCAGATGTAAGAGTTAGCCAATAAGAAGCTAGAGCTAATGGGCCAAGCAGTGATTTAAATAATATGGCTTCTGTGTGATTATTTGGGGCTGAGCAGCCAGGAACAAATAAGCAGCCCTCCTACTACACCATGGGATCCTGGGGATCAAACCCAGGGATTTGAGCATGCTATGCAAGCAATCTATCACCTGAGCTGCACCCTGAAGCTATCTAATGCTTCTGCTCTCCCTTGGAGGATAGAGAGCATCCCTCTTTCCAGGGCACAGGGCAGATTTGCTTGCTGTCCTATGGACTAGAGATAATATCTCAGTTCTGGAACAAAGCTTCTCTGTTTGCAGGTTGTTATAAAAGGTTTGGGTTATTTTTATGCTTATCTCTGTCAGGGTAATCCCCCCCCCATGGGCTTATGAGTTTGAACACTTGGTCCTCAACTGGTAGTGCCATTTGGGAGGTTTGTAGAAGCTTTAGAACATGAAAGCAAGCCAATCCAAGGGACATAGGTCACCAGAAGTTGTCCTTGGGGGTTCTAGCCTGACTCTGCTCCCGGCCCCATCCTAGTTGGCCCCAGGTAGCAAGCTGCTATTGCAAGCTCCCAACCCCATGGATCAAACCCTCTGTGACACTTTTCCCACTACAATGAATTCTGACCTGAAACCCTGAGCTAATAAACCTCTCCCTTTTATGTTCTTTTCTGCCATTTATTTGATCCCCATGAAGTAAAAGCTACCTAACACCCGCTGAGCACACCACCCCACCCAGCTGCCCTGTGAGGACTGGGGAAGAAGCAGCAGCGACACAAGCAGGAAGCCCAGACTGCTTTCTTCTTGGTAAATGTCTTGTCTGACGCAGGAGTCTAGTGTCTTCTAGCAGCATCCATGAAACCATGGCAGGAACTTAGTGGCTTTCAGAAAGAACAACATTCAGACCCTTTGTTTTGACAGGACTTGATGATTATTTTTTATGTTTTCAACTTTATTATTATTATTTTTGTCGTCATTGTTGTTTTCGTGTGTGTGTGTGTGTGTGTGTGTGTGTGTGTGTGTGTGTGTGTGTGTGTGTAGCTTAGAGGATAACTTTGTGGAGTTGCTTTTCTCCAGTTTTTACATGGGTTCCAGGCTCCAATTCAGGATGTCAGGTTTGCACCGCACCTGCTGGACTGTCTCACTCTCCCTTCAAGTCTTAATTCAAAGGAAAGGTTGAATGCCACGAAATCAGGCGTCTGAGGCCAGGCTTGGCACAGCATGCATTTAATCCCAGCACTTGGGAGGTAGGTCTCTGTGAGTTCAAGGCCAAACTGGTCTGCACAGACAGTTCGAGGTCAGCCAGAGCTACGCTTAGAGACCATGTCTCAAACAGAACAAAACAAAAAACAATGAAAATAAAATCAGCCTCCTCTTATTTTTGGTTTCAGAAACCCAGGAATGGGGCTGTGCCTGTGGAATATTGCCTGGATTCCATTACATATTCTCTATCATTGACTCTTCGACAGGAGACGTGTTTTATAGAGGCGAGCGGAAGGGATCTGCCAGACATGCTGAATTAGAAGCCCAGACTATTCTCAGTCCTGCACTTCCCTCCTGGGTCCAAGCTGTGCAGAGACTCTGAGCAGTCCTGGGAAGCCCATTCTCTAAGATGACTCTTGGAAGCAGTAGGCATTTGTGTAGCAGTCAAGCCTTCTGAGTCCGCACAACATGGTGATCCGTTCCCTGAGCTTCAGGCAAGGAGTCATCCCCAGAGAAGGACCTATTGGCTCTCCTTGGTGGGCTGATTCAGATGCGATTGGCGAGATGTTGGTCCTGCAAGCTGAGGAGCTGAGAACTGCTGGAAGGTGCAGGTCCTAAAAGTTAGATGTTACCGGGCTAGAACCATTCAACGAATAAGTACAGAAGACCTAGGAGGTGGCAGACATTGTTCTGGGTACCAGGCAGAGGGCATGAAGAAGACAGAAAAATGTTCTGCTCCAGCAATGGCACAGAAGCCAAACAGATCCATACATAGGAACTGGTGATGCACGCCAGCAGACATACAAATACAAAAATACCAACAGATTAAACAAGGGAGGTGTGGTGGTCTGAATGAAAATGGCCTCATAGGCTCATAGGGAGCGATAGTGTTAGGAGGTGTGGCCTTGTTGGAGTAGGTGTGGCCTTGTTGGAGTAGGTGTGGCCTTGTTGGAGTGGGTGTGGCCTTGTTGGAGTAGGTGTGGCCTTGTTGGAGTAGGTGTGGCCTTGTTGGAGTAGGTGTGGCTTTGTCGGAGAAAGTGTGTCCCTGGGGATGGGCTTTGAGGTCTCAGAAACTCAAGCCAGGCCTACTGTCTCGCTCTGTTCCTGCTACTTGCTAATCTGGATGTAGAACTCTCAGCTACCTCTCCAGCACCGTGTCTGCCTGCTGCCGTGCCTCCCACCACGACAATAACGGACTGAGCCCCTGAAATTCTAAGTCAGCCCCAGTGAGATGTTTCCTTATAACTGTTACCATGGTCATGGTGTCTCTTCACAGCAATAGAAACCCTAAGACAGTAGGGGAGCAGAGTGAAGATGAGTAGGTCAAGAAAGTCCTCTGGTGAAGTGAGCCAGGTGAGATCCAGGGGACAGCATTGCAGACAGGAGGGACAGCGAGGGCAAAGGCCCTGGGACAGAAGTGCAGGCTTGTTCAAAGAGTTACTGGGTGACTAGAGGAGGGACTGGGGTGAGTCTGGGAGGAGATGAGGAGAGAGAGAGAGAGAGAGAGAGAGAATAAGCCCTTCCACTGAAGCCAGCTGGGTCTTCATCCACAAGCTTGAATGCCCCTATCTACAGCATAGGATCGGCGAGGCTTCCCTAGGGAGATCCTACATTGCCCTGGCGTGTCCTCCCACAGGCTTCGTGAGTGTAAGGAAACCCCAAGGGCAGCCCAGTACAAAATCTTCAACTTACTTAAACTTACATTATGAGAAGTGTGTGTGAGAGAATGAGGGAGAGAAGGAGGGGCAAGGGGGAGACAGAGCAGGAGGGAAGGGGGAGAAGGAGGTTTAAATTTTGTAACTCATTTGTAGGATTCTTGAGGGTCATCTTTACAGGCAGCAATGTACTGCCAGGCTGTCCTAAAGCGTGGGGTCTGGGCTCGGTGATTCCTGCCATGTGTTCATTGTGTGATCTCTGCCTCCTTCCTCGCCCATGGCTGCACCTGTAGAATTGGATACTGTTGCAGCAGCCGCTTTGGGGCTGTGAGCTGGGGCTCCAGCGGGGTGGCGGGGGTGAGCCTTTCCCAGTAATTACAGCTCCCGGGAAGCCCTCCTGGCTGGGCGCCATGCTCAGCATGGCAAGGACGACAGCCACTTGTCAGAAACCTCCCGGAGAGACCACCTGGAAATGAGAGCAGCTCTGACTGAGGAGCTGTGTGGATGGGGGAAGGGCCGCACAGGCCCTTTGTCATTAGGCAGCTAGAGCTGGAGGGATCACTCCGGTTTAAATTAAGGATTTAATGAGATGAGGCCAAATTAGATGCAATTAAAAAGACACTTTAGAGCTGGCAGGAGACCAAGAGAAGCAGTAATGACTTTTCTAGAAGGGAATCCCATAGGTTGGGGGTTAGGGGGGTGGGGTTCTACTCCAACAAACATGCCGGGTGGGGGATGGGAGAGGAAAACAGAATCAATCATGGCAAGGCCATGGTGCCCATCCAGGGCCGGGTGGGCAAACCTCAGACAGCAGTCCAGGCTTGGAGTCTCCAAAGTAGGCTCTCTGGAGCTTCTAGTGACAAAAGAGTCCTTCAAGTGCATCACCTTCACCACGCATTGCCGAAAAAAATAAGCAAGTGTTGTGTGTGATCACGTGTTTGTATGTATTTGCATATGGGAGCATATGCATGCACGTGCACTTGTACATGTGTGTGCGCTGCATGTGGAGACTAGAGGTTCACCGCTGTGTCTTCCTTAGACATGCTCCACCTTAGTGTTTGAGACGGTCTCTGGATGAAGCAGGAGCTTGCTGACTGGGCTAGACTGGCGGGCTAGCATGGGAAGCACCTGTCTCTGCCTCCTCACCGCGGGGATTACAGGACCATTATGTGGGTACTGGGGTTTGAAGTCGAGACCTCCTGCCTTCCCAGCAAGCGCTTTATGAGCTGAGCCTCCCCTAAATATATATCTAAGGATTGCAGCTGAGCCCTCCCCCCAGCCTCCCCTAAATATCTATCTAAGGGTCGCAGCTGAGCAGGCTGGCTTTGGCTGACTCACCCACGCCTGCTGCTCTGCTCTTGGGGTCTCTGGGACATCTTGGAGGAAACGTCCCCAGTTGGGCCTCTGCCCTCCGTGTGCTCCTACAGCTGCTTGGGGAAGTAGCCTGCAGTGTTTCCCTCAGGACATGTAACAGGAGCTTGGATACTCCATGGATCATGGAAGTCTGTCAGAAATGAAGATATTTTAAAGTGACGCTTGCATCCCCCGACCTGGCTACCAGACTGTTGAAACAATGGACCCCAAGAAATGGGAATTTCCTTAAGAATCTCACTGGGGAGAAGGAAAAGGCTGAAAGCCATGGAGCCTGGTGGCAGCCAAAAAAGAAAATGTGCCTCCGCCCATGCCTCCTTCCAAAAAGAGAGTCTCTGTTCTAATGGAACATCAGACCACCTTACAGGATGAGGCAAAGACGAGCAGATGACAGGAGGGACCACGTCTTGACCGGATGGATGCTTAGATGTACACAGTCCTAGTCCTCTGGTTAAGCTTCAGTCTCACTTCTGGACCCCAAAGACGGACTAGAGGGGCTGCCGGGTTTCTTTGTTCCCCTTTCCAATGTGGAGATGTTGACTAAATCTCCCTTTCTCGGCTTTTTATTACTATTTTGGCTGTCTTGTTGTTATTTTTAAGAAATTTTTAAAATTATGTATATGAGTTTGTCGGTATGTGATATAGTTTGTTTGTAGGTATGTGATATAGTTTGTTTGTAGGTATGTGATGTGAGGACAGGTGCCCTTCGAGGCCAGAAGAGGGCATTGGCTCCCCTGGACCTGGAATTATATCCATTTGCTAAGCATTCAGCAAAGGTCTTCTGCAAGAGCAGTGTGGGCTTTTGCTCATAAAGCCATCTCTTCAGCCCCATAGTCCAGCTACTTTCTTAAAATAATTCGTTTCACTGTAATTGTGTTGTCTTGCACACACATGCGTCTGTGCGCTATGTGCATATGTGGTACCCAGTGGAGGGCAGAAGAGAGTACTGGATCCCCTGGGACTGGAGCCCCCATGTGAGTGCCGGAAATGGAACATGGGTGCTCTACAAGAGCCACAAAATGCTCTTAACATTTGAGCCATCTCTTCAGCCCTTTGGCTATTGTTTTAATAAGCTTCTTGAGGACGAGTAGCCAAACTTGACCTCTTGGGGTACAGACTGACTCTATTCTGACAACAAGCTCACTCCAAATTGATTGGCACACCCTTCCCCATCAGAATCCAGCCCAGCAGGGAGCTGACTCTGCTCACCCCAGACAGGGTCATGGGTAAGATCCCCATTCCACCCTATCAGGATCCATCAGAGCTCGCTGTAAGCTTGGATCCCTCTTGTCTAACCTGCCAACACACTTTGGCTCCTTTCGTCCACCTAGGGTCACCTTGTACCCCTGCTGGCAACAGTAGATAATGTGTTTAGGGTAAATTTGAATCTTAAAGCTCAGATCTAACAGGTAATCAAAATGAATTTGACTGTTTGGGAGTCTGAGTGAAAAGCTGTCAGACAAGGGAACTGAGGCGTAAGATTCCTTAAATGACAACCTTAAGCATCCTTCAAGCTATATTTGAAAGATGTTTTTCTGCCAAAGAATGAGCACTTTGACTAAGAAACCCACTCCTTGGCTCCCTCAAATTGAATACTAACCGTTTAAGGGATGAGAACAGGGTTGGGGTATTATTAATAATTGAACCCTGAAACAAAATAATTGCCTATTATCCTTCTTAAAGTTCTTAGATATATCTAATTAAAGGATGTTCTAAGAGCATAAGGTAAAGTGTTTTAAGAATCTGTTATCATCTGCAACCACTGCTCAGAGTGGAGAAGGATGCTGACAACCCGTTGGAACCAAATTTGAATAATGAATTGGATATTGATGCTGGTCCTGAATCACAACTAGTATTTACAATGTCCAATGTCAAGTTATTTGGGCTCTTTAAAATAAAAACATACAAACAAAAATCCACTCATCGCTTCCATTGCCTGACTCTCCAGTGAGCAATGAACAGAAACATAAAGTTATAACAATGGCACTCTTGTTTTATGTAATGGATTCCCAAATACAAATACACTTAAATGTCACTGATGAGCTGGCTGGAAACTGCTAACCTAAGTCCAACCTAGACATGGAACAATCTGGAAACACACACAGGATCGTTCGGGGCCAGATTGAAAGGACAGTGGAGCTGGCTTTGAAGTGGCATCTCCCAACCGCTGGGCCTCATTCAACAGGTTTGGGAGATGGTGTTTGCTATGTTTGTCTGCCACCTTTTTGATTTCCTCTTTCTCTCCCCCATCCTTCTCACAGTCTAACCTGGGACCAAGTTCCCACCCTCAAATTCCTGGGCAGGTCAGAAACTTGTCTGAGCCTCTCTCTGGAGCCACAGAATCACACAGAGGAGAGTAGTTGATGAAGGGACATGGGAGCCAGTATGGACAGCCCCTGCCCCAGCAACACTTAGAACAAGCAGTTTGGTCTTGTGTCCAGATACCACACAGGTCAGGGTACAAAACCTACCTCTCCTCTCTCTTATCAGCAGTGGAACCTGCACAGCAGTGCTGGGGCAGGGGAGTGAAAGGTTGGAGCCACTCATGTGAGGCACATGGAGTGAAGTCTCTCTCTCTCCCCCCCCATGTGTGTGTGTGTGTGTGTATGTGTGTAAGGATTTGAATGCTAATGCCCCTGCCTGTCATTGGGGCCAGCTTCTTGGCTTAGCAGGTTAAAGCATTTGCTGTACCAACCTGATAACCAAGATTGATGATCAGAATCCTTGTTTAAAAAAAAAAAAGCCGTGGCATGCATTCATAATCCCGGAAGGTCTGTGGGTCCATGGTCCAGTGCTGTGGGACATGGAGTCAGCAGAGTCATCCAAAACTCTGAGACCCGCTAACCTGGAGTCCTCAGCCCAATGGCAGCAAAAACCAAGAGAGACGCTGCATCAGCAAGGTAGAAGGAAAGAACTGACTGTAAGAAGTTAAGCCTTTGAGGGGCTGGAGAGATGGTCAACCATTAAGAGCACTGGCTGCTCTCCCAGAGGTCCAGGTTCTATTCCAGCACCCAGATGGCAGCTCACAGCTGTCTATAACTCCAGTTCCAATCAAATGCCTTTTTCTGGTCTCAGCAGGTACAACAGGAATGTGGTACATGGATGTGCATGCAGGAAAAACACACATAGACATAAAATAAAATAATAACAAATTCTTAAAAAGCTGTGTTTTGATTTGCATACATGCACTGTGGTGTGTATACACACACAGCACACACTCTTGTTTTTGTCCTGGCTACTCTCTGAGCTGTCCAGTCCCCTCTTCCACTCCTCTCCATATGTCTCCTGTGCAGCCACAAGGGTCATCTACCACCCCAAAGTATGCCCACTGCTGCAAGCCTCTGAACAGCTCCAAGTGACTGCTGTCCCCAGGAGATGCCAAACATTCTTTCTAGATCCACCTGATGGTCCTCTTCTTCCCAGAAGCCACTGTCATCCGTCCAGAGCAGCAACTCCAGTCTCTACGGGAGTAAGGGCAGCTGCACATGTGGCTTGTCTGCAGAAGCATTGGCATGCCTCATCTGCTGTGTTCCCTAGGGGAGGATTGAAGAATTGGTGGGGATTGAGACTCAGTCAGCATGCCCTAGCCCCAGGAGAATGGACATCCTCTATTGCCCCATGGCCCTACACCAGCTTGCCTTGGCCTATGACAGAGCCCACATGCTTCTGGCTGTGTACTTTGCTCACTGTCTGATCCCTGTGTTGCTCTGTAGGCACAGTGCACAGCTAGTGTCTAACCCTGTAAGTGCAGCCAACAGCATCTACAACATTGACAGTCATTGTCAAAAGAGGAAATGGAGGGCAGTGCAGGGGAGGCACCTAGTCTCTGACACAGAGAGGGAGCTGGAATGGCCTTCTTGGAGCCAAGTGAGAGATAATGCCACAGGACCAGGGACAGTATCAAACCAGCAAGCCAAGCAGCAGTTGATGGTGAGTTAAAACAAGACCCTATCTAACCTGTAAGACTAATCAATAATCCCTGATTGCCAGCTACAAACTGCAAACTGGTTTCTGAAGCCTCCAGCCAGCAGGCAAGCATCACCAAACAAAGATGGACAGAGAAGTGGGCACCAAAGTCATGCGAGGACTCCAGAACCCCCCGCTGACTCCAGGCTACCCTGGAGAATCTGATACATAAAAGCTAAAGAGAAACCCTAGAGTGTGTACTTCTAGAAAGTTCCAGGTTATCACAGACACGAAACATTAGGACCCCATGCTTAGAAACGCTAAACCAATGTTTGATCCCTTACTCTGAAGACTGGGTGGTAACCCTCTTGACTATGGGACTCAGTTCCATGTGACAGTTGCTTCACACCAACTCCTGAGGCTCCCCTCTTCAAACTGAGGTGGGGGAAGCCTTCCTCCCATGCCAAACCCAGACCCCACTGCACTCAAATGGACCATGAATCTCCCATCTCTCCCAGGCCAGAAGTCACTAGATGGCAGGGATACTGCTTTGTTCCCCTTGGGCTTCCCAACACCAGAGACCAAAGACTCACTAGAGATCTGCTGGTTAAGATCAGAGGTCCCTCCGGGTTCTAAAAAGCAAGAAATGTGCTAAGCCCATATAGGTGGCCAGTGGCAGAGCCTGGTACAGAACCCCTGTCCACTTCTCTGAGTGCAACATGCAGAGGCCCCCAGGTATGGCTTGTTCCCTGTTATCCCCCCACCTTCAGACCCTGAGGTTTTCCATGTAGGCCTTCGGCTTCTCCTTTTCTCAGGGGGCCTAAAGTCTTCTCCTGAAGGTCACCCACCCACTTCCCCATCTCCAGGAGCACCTTTTCCTAGGAAACAGTCAGAGTTCCTCTTCTGGAGGCTTTGTATGCACCCATCTTTCTCCCTGGGTCCTCTCCCTCCGTGTTCTAGGTGAGGTGGCATTTGCTTCCGCCTTAAAGCCAGGGTCCAGCATTATCTCATTATCTCTTATGGTTTGAATCTGAAATGATGGCGCAGGCTCGTGCTTCCGACACTGATCACCCAATTGTGCTACTGTCCTGACTCTCTGCAGCGTTAGGCAGTGGATGTGGCTGGTGAGAATAGGTTACCATGTGTAATCCTTGGAAGGGTATACTAAGCCTTGGTTCCTGTCTTGTTGTCTGCTTCCTGTTATTGTTGTGGGTGGATGGAGCTGCCCTGTTATGCCTTCCCTACTACAATGAGCCAGAATCCCTCAAAACCGTGAGCCCAAAGAAATCTTTGTTCCTTTAAGACATTCTGTCAGTACTGTCTGAGGGCAGCAGTTATTAACCTGTTACAACCCCCATGGGGTCACATACTAGATGCCCTGCATGTAAGATATTTGCAATTTATTATGATTCATAACAGTGGCAACATTACAGTTACAAAGTAACAACGAAATAATTGTATGGTCGGGGGGTCACCACAACATGAGGAAGATTAGCAACCACTGTGTTAGGGTGATGTAAAACTGGCTAATATACTACCTCTGCTAGCTGAGCTAGTCTGTCCTTTTCTGGGCACATTCGGTCCTTGGCCAAAGAGGTGCTGTTTCTGGACATTTCTCCTCAGATGCTGTTGAGAGGGTGAGCCTGCTCTGCTCCTGTTCACCCCTCGGTGAACATTGTTCACCTACGGCCCCATAGGCTCATCCAGCTGACCACTTTAGTCCCCCGTTGGTGGAACTACTTGGGAAGGATTAGGAGGTGTGGCCATGTTGGGGGAAGTTTCAAAAGTCCACACTGTTTCCAGGTAGTGCCCCCCTCTCTGCTTCTATCTCTGTCTCATGGTTATTGCTTTAACATGTAAACTCTCAGTCACTGCTCCAGTGGCAACTGCCATGCTCCCTACCATGGTGTGACTTCACCCTCTGAGGCCATAAGCAAGTCCCCAGTGAAATGCTTTCTTTCCTAAGTTGTCAAAGTCATGGTGTCTTTTCACAGCAATAGAAAAGTAACTAAGACACCATCTTAAAAATTGCCTAAGAAGGGGAGCTAGTGGTGGCGCACGCCTTTAACCCCAGCACTCTGGAGGCAGAGGCAGGCGGATCTCTGTGAGTTTGAGGCCAGCCTGGTCTACAAGAGCTAGTTCCAGGACAGGTTCCAAAGCTACAGAGTAACCTGTTTTGAATATATATATATTCAAAGTCTTGACGGAACTACATTACAGCCCCCACCCCTGTCCTTTGCTGGCAGGCACCACGGCAGAATGACTTCAAGGAGGAGTCTGAAAACAGCAGTGTGTGTCTCCCTAGGTGGGGCTAGGAAACACTATACAGCCCAGAAAGGTGCTACCATGCTGGATTCCAGACAGTTACCACGCTGCCAATTCTCCCAGTTGCTAAAGACTCTCGGCTAGGAAAACTTGCTTCGGTTAGACATTTAGGCTACTACCACCCCCAATATATAATAACAAAAATAATTCTCATGTTTGTGTGAGTTGGCTGAGTCCAGTTAGAGGATTCTGCTAGCCCTGGCATCGTCTGAGGCGACTCCCTGGGCTGCAGGGAGCTTTAACCATTCCTGAAGACTCACTCACCGATGTCATCACTGGGCCCTCACAGCCTCTCCATAGGGTGTGAGCTTGGGGCCCTCACAGCATATAGGCTCCGAGGAGTCCCAGCTTGGAGCCTGCTTTCCCAAAGGGAAACGCAGCAGCTTCTAGTCCTTCTGAACTTTTGGTGTTAAAGGCTAAAAACATCAAGTTAACTCAGCTGTTCAAAGTCAATCACATGTCCAAATTCATATCTGCGAGAAGGCGCACTTCACGCCCACAGAGAGACAGACCAGTGGCAGCCACCTTTAGACTCTATCAGCTTCACGGGGGAGAAGTTAGACACCTTCCCAGTCCTGAAATACGTCTCACGCAGCTATGGAGAAAGCTCTTTTTGTTTCGTTTTGTTTTTGAGGCAGTGTTTCATGGAGCTAGCCTCAAACTCTGTGTAGCCAGGGATAACTATGAACTCCTGATCCTCTTGCCACCACCTCCTGAGTGCCAGGCTTACAGGTGTGTGCCTCCATTTCCAATGCCTGCAGTGCTGAGTACTGAACCCAGGGCTTCATACCCACTAGGCAAGCCCTCTACCAACTGAGAAACACCACCAGTAGCCAACTAAACTACGTCAAGGGCTGCCGTGAATACTTTTGGACGATGCTACATCATATACCTGGAGTCCCACACGTGGGCACATCTGGAAGGCTAGCGGCAATGAAGAGCAGTCTCCGCGCAAAGTGAGACAGGGGCTCTGGGTCCTCCCACAGTCTCACCCCAAATTACATGAGAGAAACCACAATCAAGTGTGAGGGGTTCACATGCTGGTGAGTGCAAAACCAATACACGCATGGCCAAGAAAGAGTGGAGGAAGACATACTGCCCGCAACACGTAAGAAGAGCAAAGGACGGGCTTCCAAACTAGGGCCCTCCCCGAAGAAAGAAACCCTAGGGATTTCAGTGATGAAACTTCTACATAGTCACAGAGGAAAGCACTATAGAACGGGGCACATTCCTGGGCGCAGCCAGTTAAGGAATACATTTCTAGGCATAATCAGTTTAAAACTGAAGAAGGAAAGAAGGCAAACCCATTGGGGCATGGTTAGACATACTCCACTTGCATCAGAAGGACGGTGGACAGAACACCTCTGGGCATGCTCAGGCTTTTTCATATCATTTTAACTGGAAAAGGAAAGAAGGCCGGTGGAGTTACATTAATAAAGGAGTTTGTCCCTGTCTTGGTTAGGGTTTCTATCGTTGTGAAGAGACACCATGACCATGGCAACTCTTATAAAGGAAAACATTTCATTGGGCTAGATTATAGTCCAAAGGTTTAGCCCATTATTGCCGTGGTGGCTGGCATTCAGGCAGACATGGTGCTGGAGAAGGAGCTGAGAGTTCTACATCTTGATCCTCAGGCAGCAGGAAGTGGACTGTGTTACTTGGAGTAGCTTGAGGAAAGGAGACCCCAAAGCCTGCTCCCCCAATGACACACTTCTTCTGATAAGGCCAAACCTCCTCATAGGGCCACTCCTTACAGGCCAAGCATTCAAACACAGGAGGCCCCGCATGAGTCCATGAGGGTCACACCATTCAAACCACCACAGTCCCTGTCAGAGCCAGCTTCAGCTGTCAACTTGATGCAAACCCAGAGATACCCAAGACGAGGGAACCTCAACTGGAGAATCGCCTCCATCCGACTGGTCTGTAGGCATGTCTTTGGAGCATTTTCTTGGTTGCTAATTGATGGACAAGGGTTCCGACCACAATTGGCAGAGCCATGCCTGTACAGGTGGGACTAACTAAATAAGAAGCTAGCTGAGCCAGCCAGAGGAAGAAGCCAGTGGGCAGCATTCCTCCGCGGTTATTGCTTCAAGCCCCTGCCTTGAGTTCCTGTCTTGGCTTCCATGGGTGATGGATTGTAACCTGTGAACCAAATAAACCCTTTCTTCCTCAAGTTGCTATTGGTCATGGTGTTTATCACAGCAACAGACAGCAAACTAGAACACTCCCTAATGTTGCTTACTTCTCTCAGCAGCTAACAGAGACACCTGAGCCCACCTCGGCCCATGGACCGCCACCTTCCATCAGAGCTGAGGTCTTTTTCTAGGGTTCTCTTCCCCTCCTCTGGTTTCAGTAACAGCCTCTTGCCCATGGCTTTATACTAACGTTAACCCAGTTAATGTGTTACTAACATTAACCCAGTTCTGAACTATTTTTTAAAAAGGAAAATGTATCAGGTTTTCTCTGTCACCAACTCCCAGAAAAACAACGTGGAGACTTATTATTAATTATGAAAGCTTGGCCTATAGCTTAGGCTTACCCCACTAGTTCTTATAACTTAAATTAACCCATTTATATTGATCTGTGTCTTGCTTCATGGCTTTTTACCTCTCTTTCCATCTTGCACCTCCTGTTTCCTCTCCATGTCCTCTGGCTGTCTCTCCCCTACCTAGAATCATCTCCTCTTCCTCTCTCTCCGCCTGGAAGTCCCGTCTAACCTCTTCCTGCCTAGCTATTGGCCATTCAGCTCTTTATTAAACCAATCAGAAGGTGCCTTAGTAAAGACACATCTTCACAGTGTACAGAAAGATTATTCCACAACAGGAGACTTAGCCAGGCATGGTGGGTCATACCTGTCAGCTCAGCATTCGAGTGGTAGACATAAAAAGATCATCAGAAATTCGAGGTAATGGGCCAGCAGGATGGTCTAGTGGGTAAAGGCGCTTGCTGACAGCCTGGCTGCCTGAGTTCAATCCCCAGAACCCATGTGGTAGGAAGAGAGAGATCCAGCTATATCACAAGTTATCTCCTGATCTCCACATATGCATGGGACACACCCGTGCATGTACACAGACACACACACACGCACACACACACATAAATAAATGTAATTATAAAAACTGAAAATGAAAAATAAGTCCAAATCCAATGTGGTGTTTATATTTACTTCCAGGTCAGCCAGGGCTGTGTAGACCTTGACTCTAACAAAACAGAACCAAGAAATAAAAAAAGGAGAAGTAGAAAATTTTATAATTATAACTGAGATACAGAAGAGATTATCACCGGGACCCAAACTGTCCATAGCTCATGTCTCCATGCTATAGACCAGTGGACCCAAGCAGCCTGCTTGAAGGGAAGTGGATGAGAGTGGCAATGAACTCAGCCCCTCTGCTGCTGGCAGACCCCCAGTCTTCCCCAACCACCCCACTGGCTAGGCTCAGGGCTGATCCAGAGGTCTCCAGGCATCAGCATCCTAGCCTTGGGCTGGTGAGATGGCTCAGTAGGTAAAGGCAATTGCTACCAAGCCTGATGACCTGAGTTTAGTCCCGGGACCCACATAGTGAAAGGAGAGAACCAACTCCTGTAAGTTGCCCTCTGACCTCCACACGTCCTGGCACGTGCTCATGAGTACACACACAAAAACAAATAAATAAAAGTAATGAGAATTCTTAAAAAATAAAATCCCAGCCCTCAGTGAGGGCATCTGTGCCCAGAGCCTTGTCCTTTAGACTTCCAACATGAGGGACCAGCCAGAGAGAAACTTGGGCAGAGGGTGTTTTGGGAGGAGGATTGAGGCTTCCAGGAGCCCCTCAGAACCAGAGTCTGCACTGGGAGGCAGGAGTGGACCCCCACCAGAAGTAGCTACCCTTCTCAGGCTTCTGTCCCAGTCCCACTGAGGACCATTGTGAGGACAGTCCTAGTTGGGATGCCCCATCCAACCTGCCTTGTGATGATTCTGATGGAACCCTGTGGGGTTAGTGTGTCCCTCAAAGGTTCATGTGCTGGAAGCTTGGCTCTGGGTCTGGCAATATTAGGAAGCGAGACATTCAAGAGAGGAGCCTTAAGGAGAGTGATTGGTCACTGTGGGAGCACACTCAACAGGCTTGTTCTCATAAGACAGTGGCTTTTCTCACACACGAGGTGTTCAAGAGTGGCCTTGCTCCTCTGTGACTCCCTGCCTTGCATGTGATCTCTTCCTATTACGCATACTCTCACTATAACACCGCCATTATAATGCCATAATGCCCTGCCAGAGGTCCCCAGAAAGGAGCTTCCCGATCTTAGGCGTTCAACCTTCAGAACCATAAGGTACCTCTTTTCCTTTTATAGCACCCAGACTCAGGTGTTTGTTACACCCACCGAATAGGGGCAAACCTACACTGTTTTTTGTTTTGTTTTGGTGTTTTTGTTGTTTTTACCTTGGCCCTGCGGTTCTCTCTGCTTGGAATATCATTGACCTCCACCTGCTCACTTATGGTTCATTCTCCAGACTCAACCCAAATCTTCCGACTCCAAGAGATCCCAACACTCTCCTCCCAAGCCTGAAGGAGATGTCTCCCCCGTAAGTCCTCAGTGTCCTATCCTTCACCTCCAGGGGTCCTGAACACTTAACTGCCTCCTCCATGAAAGGCCTTCTGGGGGAAATTTCTAAGCAGTAGGATCACCCCCTGGCCTGACAGTCCATGACACCAGGCTTCTGGATTAGGCTGGGACTGTGGGCAGCTGCCTTCCCTACACTGGGCCTGTTTCTTCATCTGTGGATGAGTAGTTGGGCTTGGTCCCTAGAGTCCTGTAGGCTCATTGGGTTGCTCCACTCACCATCTCTGAGCTCCTATCCAATCAGGCCCTGGTCTAGGAACTGGAGACACATAAGGAATTCTTGGGACCAAAAATCCACGTGCAAGTAATTTATCAAGATTGCTCCTAGGGAAAGCACCTGGGAAGCGAGAGAAGCGAGAGGAAGAGGGCAACAAGGAGCTCCCTCGGAAGGAAGCTGCCGATCCCTCTGGCCTCTGAAGTGTATGTTAAGCACCGTGTTGCAAGTGTGCAAAGACCACATTGCACTTGACAGTCATTAGCTAAAGGGAAGGTGAGTTCCCGGGTTCTTCAGCCTTGCTGCACAGATGAGAAAAGATTTCCCAGTAGCCCAGGGCAGATGGCTGAAAGACAATCATAGGTGCTGTCCATTGGAAGCCAGTACAACAAAGAGCCACAGATCCAGCCAGTGGTACTTGGGGGATCTGGGAGCAACACTTATAACATCCACCTTGGAAACTGGGCTGCCCCTGCTCACCGAGGAGCAATGTGCATCCAGGTGAGTTTACTCTTCTGGGTGATCCTGGGGAATCACCTGTCATCACTTCCCTGAAGATCCACGGCAGTGGGGTGTGATGAAGTAGGGACCTAAGCCTACCGGGCTGTGGGCAGGGCTGAGCTTGTATTATTCAGTCAGTCTGGGAGCTCCACGCCCCACCCATAGCCCAGGCTAGGACATGGCTCCCTAAAGACTAATTGCAACCACAGGATATCAGAGTGGACAGACTGTTGCAGGGATGCAGGGCATGTTTTTATAATTAGGACAACTTATTCTCAATCGACTTTTGGCAGATCTAGGGACATTGATCAGGTTATTTCCTGTCCAAATCCACATTCCAACTTTTGTATCTAGACCCAAGAAGAAGGATGAGGGAGGATCAGGGGTTAGAGCCCTAAAGGGCTGTGTCCAGGTAAAAGAATTGGGAATTAACAAAGGAAAAAAGGATGGATGGACAGATGGACGGATTTGGAAATCTGCAAAAAGTAGAACCCATTCCAGTACTGTGAAAGGCTGGTGAACAACCAGAGCTGAAACAAGAGCTCCTGGTTTCTAAGAAATCCTTTCTGAACTGTTTCTCCCATGCTAGAAGGGACCACCAAGGTTACCTAGAAGGCAGGGGTAAGAAACTCCAGGCTAGCTCTTCTGCATAAAACGCCATTTGAAAAGACAACTGGAATTCAGAGCTGAGGTCCCAGGCCTTCGGGGCTAGGGTGGAGGTGGGGCACAAGGGAGCAGTGGGTGGGCTAGGGGTCTGCACACTGGGGCTGGGCCAGTCCTGGACCCAGGGCTCATGTCTCTTGTTTTCACCCTCTCATCTGTATCCCCATCCCTACCTCCCACCAAATGTGAAATTAAGAACATGAGGCCCGAAAGGGGCCAAGAGGGGATTGAGTGAAAGTCTCCTTCTAGCAGCTACAAGGTTCTCTCAGCACCACTGACAAGACAGTCTGGGCTTGCACACACTCAGCCTGGCAAGCTCGCTGCTCACTGCGTCTTGTGACAGTCCCTCTGCCTTGGTATAAATCTGCTACGGAAGTCTTCCTCCCTTTGGTGCCCCCACAGCCTACTGTTCCCTCATTCTGCCTCTGGGGCCAGCAGATGACTCTCTCTTTTCCCCTCTCCTAAAATAGACAACAACAGCAACTGTATCTTACGGCCACTTCGCAGAGGCATCCCTAAAACGGCCACCACACTCTACCATCCATACAGTATTTCACCTTCCTCTGGCTCCCGTGCCTCAGAAGGACAGTGCCCAACAGCCTGGTGAGATGCTTTCCGTCTGTTTTCCAGCAGCAGACAGCAGAAGGGCTAGGCTTAGTCTGCACGACTCTGCACACTTGTATCCTAAGACTTTCCTTCCCTGTAGAACACTGGGGTGCTGGGTGTCTGCAGCTGTGGGACCTCATTCTCTCATCTAGCGGCTGTTGCCTGTGCTTGCCTCAAGGGTCCATCCAACCCCGTAAGCCCCCGAACGAAGGTGACATTGAAACGTGCGTCTGGCTCCTATGACTGTGAGATTTAAACCATGCGAGACTCACGTGGGAAGATGGAGAGGCAGCTGTGCCATTCTGAGCGCCTGGGACCTCCAGTCTGGGGGTGTGTCCCCTCCCTATTGTCTGGTCGCCTGCAGTCATGTGGGCCCTGGTGGTTAAATTCCACCTGGACAACTGGGCTCTGATGTCTGACCTTCAAATATAGAGCAGGAGGCAGCTGGGAGCCAGTTCCTCACGTCAGCTGACTCACTTTTTCATCCTCCCGGCCAGTTAGTTGGGAGATGAATTAATTAAGTCGTGCAGCCAGAGTGAGCAGCTATCGGCTGTGTTTTACCGGGCTTCAGATCCTAATGTTTTGAGCATCCTCAGAGGGATCTGGGGAGAAAAGTGAAAAACGTTGGACGGGACTCGAGCTGCATGGAGCTTGCATCCTGGTTCTCCCTTGGCGGTTCTCTTCTACTGCCCTGTGTCAGCACGCGCCCCCTAACTCCTGCACCTCACAAAGACGTCATCTCCCTCCCTTAACTGGAATGACATAGTCCAAACTGGGTTGTGCTGGCATTTAAGCCTGTGATTGCTCTGGATGATGAGGAATCGGAGAACTGTTCTCAGGGACCAGACTCTTGCATTCTTGGAGAAAATGGGAAGTTCTTGTCGTATCTTCTCCCAAGACAAAGTTATAGCTTCACTAACGAGGTGCACCATTTCTAGAAACTCCAGCAGTTTTTTTTTGGGGGGGGCTCCAAGTCTAAATTCCTGGGGTTCCAGGTTTCTCCACCCAGAATGTGCCCTCAGCCCAGCAGACCTGCATTGGTGGCACACTTCCATGTCAGGTGCTCTCTGCACCTCTAAACCCCGAGTCTGCTTTCACTGCCAAGATCAGAAATCTTTTGTGGTCAACCAAAGATCCAACCCCAGCTCTCGCCCTTAGCTCCTAACTATCGGCTGACTGCTCTCAATTTCTCATTATCCCTCTGCAGGATGTCACACCTTCTTCAAAACCAACCAGTCCCATCATACTCCTTGGCATTGTCCCCTCTGTCCTTCAAATGCATATGCCATTGTGCCATCAAAGGTGCTATCCTCCACCCAGACATTTTTCCAGGCCGCCACTTGTGAAATCACCAGCCACCTTGTGCCAAAGGCTGTATCAGTGCTTCGTGTCCCACTTTGAACAGGTGGTCCTTGGCAAAGCCAGCCAGAGAATGAGCCAACCCCACCACCCTGCTGCCCCTCCCCTCTACCAGGACTAGTCCTTCAGGCACCGAGACAGGATGAGGCTTGCAAGAGATCTACCGGAAGAAGAAGGGGCACAGGAACAGGTGTAGGGAGGGGGAGCCTTCCCACACTGCCTCAGTGTGGACATCTGTGGAAGGCGAGCAGGAAAGGCAGGTGGTCAGAAAAGAAGAGAAGTCACACCCAGTGCAGTTCTGAGTGGGGCCTGGCTGGGACCCGGCAGTTTCCAAGCAAAGGCTGTTAGAGGAATTCCATGACAGGCAGGAAGGGGCTAGCTCCAGCATCTCTACACTGTAGAGCCTACAGTGTCAGGCTTTGACTGGGAGCAGGGCCTGAACGTGAGTCCAGGGTGGAGTTAAACTGTCAGTCAATTCTTCCCTACCACCGTTTCTTTTTTTAAAATGACCTTCATGGCCACCACAATATCTCTACTGGCCTGGCCCACCTCTGAGACAATGCCATTAAATGTAGTTTATCGACTTGCCAGGCAAAGGCATGGAATGAGATTGAATCCAATCACTGGGTCTTGTTTCAAGTGCTGACCGCCAGAGAGAAGAAATTGGAAAAGAAGAGAGAATTCCAGGAGATAGTGAATCAAGTGATTAGTTGGGTAAAACAGAGTGTGGCATCAACTCAGTGGGGCAGGGGGCCTTGGAGACTCCAAGTAGGCCTCTCGTTCAGGTAATACTGCAATAGGAATGTAAGGGACCTGACTCCAGAGGCATCAAACAGCGTGTGATGTTTTTAATATCACATTAAAAAGCACGTGAGAAGACTGAGCCAGGATGACGAAGGTGCAAGTCTCCAGCCATACCCATGGGTTATCTTTCTCACCGCTGATAGAACGCCTGACGGAGTAGGGGCTGGGGCTCACAGTTCAGTGTATATAGTCCATATGTCATGGTGGCTGGGAATCCATTGGAAGCAGCCGGAGCTGGGTCACATGGCTTGTTACATCTCTGTGGATCAAGGAACAGAGGCGGCTTAGGCCAAACTTGGATGCCCTATCGCCACAGCCCCACATCCAAAGGTTTCTACAACCTTTCAAAACAGTGCCACCATCTGAGGACCATGTTTAAATGCTTGAGCCTTGGGGGGCGGGGGGACTTTTCACATCCAAACCATAACAAGCAACAAGTATTTGAGATGGGAACGACACTGTGGTCTTGAACCTGGGCTGGCTTGAAATGAGCAGGCCATGACGACTTCAGTTCTTTATGATGAAAGGCAACACATTTAGTCCAAAACGGAGGGGGCATCATTTAAAATCCCTGGAAGGTGTAAATCAAATACGGGAATAACAAAATCAACTAAACACATAATATTAATGCATTCATGATAAATTTAAGAATGAGCTGAATATTTGGTATTTGTCGGTTTGCAATGTAAAATAGAATTTGACATATTTTGGATTACATTGTAAATGTGTAATTGGGTAATTGATTTGAGACTTGTGATTTTAAATTAAAAGTCATAAGATAATTTGATTAGTTTTGTAAACAGTTTATAAGAATCTGGTATTCACCGTATTTATGATTCCAAGTTATTAAATTTGCAGGAGTTAGTTAAGTGCTTGGGAAGATTTTGCTTGCTAGGTCAGGCATGGGAAGTTCTCCAAGCAAACCCAGGAAGCATCCACTTGCAAATGTACTTCAAAATGCTTAAAGGAATTTAATAAAATGAGTTCTAATGAGTCTGTTTAAGGGAGTTTGGGTTTGCAATTAGGGTATTCAAATTTGAAATTAAGCTTAAGGGCTTAGGAGGAAAACAAGAGCTTTAGCTAGTTCCTTTTTTTCTATATTAAAAAATAGTACCTCTGACAGTCATTATACTTGGAAATCTGTCCATCATTGCTCTCTACCCCACACTTTGGTTGCTAAATGGTGAGCCTCTTAGCTCTAACCAGCCGAGTATCCTTAGGCCTCCTTCCTGTTCCCAGATCCACCCACCTGACTTCACCGCCCCCCCCACCGATGGCAGTCCTCTCCCGAGTTACCCATCCACCTCCCAGGGTCTCCCTGTCTCTAGTCCTCTCTCCTTTCTTTCCACAGGGAGAATTGCAGAGATGCTGCTAAGTGAGGAGGGGAGTCCAGCCTCCCTGGCTCCGGATGCCTCTGTGCACTGCTGGCCTGAGGCAGCCCAAGAAGTCTGTGGGTGGTCCTTCCCGCTCAGGGCTGCAGGTCCCCCTCTAGAGGGCAGACAACAGCTCTGCCTGCTCTTATTGTCCCTGCTCACTGCCGGACCCGGACATGCACTCTAGGGGACCATGCCTCTCTGCCTTCCACCTTTCTGCTGCCCCTCTGAGATCTGAGTTAGGTGCAAAGACCATCACTATGGTGGGGTAACCACTGCCCTTCCCACCCCAGAGCTGAGCAGTTTCCTCCAAAGATCTCATCACCCTGAGGTAACTCAGCCTTTACCATTTCTAGGCATCCTCTGGAGGCTGAGAAAGCACGGTAAGGCTACCTTTGTAGGCCAAGCATGGGGGGCAAGTGATCCCAAGTAAACCCTCCCCCTCCCTGAGCCCAGTTCCCCTGACTCCTTACAAAGCAAAAGAGACTTTTCCGTCAATTAAGCCACTACCAAGTCTCTGTCTGAGAAATGCACTCATTCATGTGCACAAAAAGACCCAAGTAAGGATGGAACCTAGCTATTGACAGTGAGCAATGTCAGCTCAAACGTGGATCAGTGGAGGAATAAATTCATGTATAAAACCCTTGAACAAATCCACGTAGAAAACATATAGACTGGGTTAGCCAGGGTCCAGCCAAGGAATGCAATTAGCACCAGTTATTTCCCCAATAACAATTCTGTTACAAAATTTTTCAAAGGCACAGGAACGTTGAGAAAAACAAGTGACCTCCCACAGGCTCGTGAAAACTAACATTTGGCCTACTGTTAGCCATCATCCAGCCCTCTAGCCACCTGCCCACCCACCTGACTCCGCGGGTGCATTTTTATGGAAGGCAAAGGCAGCAATATGCTTTCCCTAGAAACACTTCAACACGTATGTTGTTACCTGGAGCCCCATATGTGTTTACATTCTTAAAGCAAATTTTCATACACGTAAACGCACAGGTCTTAGGCCTGCTGTGCCAGGGATTTCGGGCGTCTTCCACCTGTGGAGATGAAACCTCCCATGAAGACTCGGAGCACAACCTCAGCGGGAGCTTCCCTGCTGCTCTTCCCAAACTGACCGCACTGCATGCGTGGCTCTGATTCATCTTTAGCTTTGTCTCCTCTAGAGCATCTAAACGGACTCCCGCTGTGTACGGCAGACTCCAGTCACTGCAGTTTGGAAGAGTTTTCTGTGATGCTGTGCGCGATGATGGTTTTGTCTTGCTTTTGTCCAGTATGGTCTTGGTTTATGTCTTGGTTTTGATCAGTGAGTGATCCACTGCAGACCATCGTTTGTCCTGTTGCTGGACGTATGGGATGTCTCTGGTTCGAGACTCTCTGAATGAAGCTTGTGTGTACCAGATGTCCGAAACACTTCTGCGCTCACATGTTTTCAGTTGCCCTGGGTAAATCCCTGAGACTGAATTTTCCTGTTTATGGAGAAGATAAGGATTAAATTTATGAGAGGGTTGCTCACCCCACACACCAGGGGCTCATGCACCCTCCCATACAGGCCCAGTGCAGGGTCCAGCTGGCATCACCCTCCTTTTATGATGGATCCTCTTGGGCCCTCTTCCCCGTTTGCTATGTCACTGCACCTTGCTCGGGATTAGTCCAGGCCACCTGGAATACCCCAGTGCTCGGACAGCTCATAAGGAAGGGCTCATTCCAGAAGACCTTGCTTCCTTTTCAACACTCCTGTCTCTACCCAGAAACCACTAGGCTCCCTGATGCCAGTTAAAAACTAGGTGGTAACATTGGCATGTATGCTGATTGCACCTCATGTCCCATCTAGTGAGCAGGTCTGAGACCCACACCCACCAGCCTGAGTTCTCTTGAGTCCATTCAGAATGGCTGAGCAGGGACTGCAAGGCGGAAGCAGATGGGTGGACTCCAGAGGCCAGGTCTAAGGCTCACAGGCTCAAAGCCAGCCTGGGTTCACCCATGCTAAGGAACCCACCCCCAACACACACACACACACACACACACACACACACACACACACACACACACACACACACGAGTGTGGGCATGTGCATGCATGAAGTGAATGAATTAAAACACCATTCTTAAAAACAAACCAGAACTGACCTGTCACATCTGTAGGAGGAGAGTGGTTCCTGATTTGCCATTTACACAGCTGTTTAACACATTAACTCAAGGTGAGTTCCACCTGTGGAGAAGGACAGAGCGGAGCCTGCTGGGCCCTAAAGCCAGTCAGGAGAGATCTCCTGTATTCCATTGGGAATGCTGCCCCTGCCAACTCAGGCTACCTAACCTCTTCATGCCTCCATTTCTGCGGTAAGAGTAGTTGCCAAAGGCCCTTATAACGTCACTAATAACCACAGTGGCATTGTTGCGATGCCTAGTGACAGGTAAGTGTTGGAGAATCGGTGGCTGGAATAAAGTAGCACATAGTAGGTATTGTGGTTTGACTGCTTCCACCACGTTGATGCGCAGGAGTCCCCATGAAGTGGTGTTAGGAGGTGGGGCCTAATGGGAGGGGTGAAGTCACATGTGCTCGCCATCAAGAGGAGATTCGTGTTGCCACACAAAGAACTCATGGGGACGGGCTCTCTTTCTTCTGCTCCCCTGCCCAGTGAGGACACAGTGTTCATCCTGATCTAAAGCTGCAGAATTCAGATGCTATCTTGGGATGCTTCCAGCACCTTTATCTTGGCCTCCTAGCCTCCAGAACTATGAGGAAAAAATCTGTGTTCTTTATAAATTATCCAGTCTCCGATGTTCTGTTAGAGAAGTGAGGATGGATTAAGGCAGCGGGCGTTCTGTGAACATTAGTATGGGGCTGCCACTTAGTCTAGGGGCAAGGCCTGGCTCCAGTTCCTCTACCAGCCCCCAACACACACACACACACGCTCGCACGCATGCACACATGCACACACAGACACACACATGCACGCATGCACACACACATGCACACATGCACACACACATGCACACAGACACACACAGACACACACATGCACGCATGCACACACACATGCACACATGCACACACACATGCACACAGACACACAGACACACACAGACACACACATGCACGCATGCACACACACATGCACACAGACACACACACAAGCACACACACCCAAATACACATGCACACAGGCATACATACACATGCATGCACACAGACAGACACATACACATGCACAGACACACACGGATGCACACGCACACACACATGCACACAGGCACGCTCACAGACACACACATGCACAATGCACATGCACACACGTGCACACACACATGCACATACATGCATATAGACACACACAGGCACACACACACAGACATACACATGTACACCCACACACACACACAGCTGGTCTGCAGCTATGGGACTGGTGGCTGGATAAGGAATATACCAATGCCTTTGACCATTGGAAGTCTGCTCCTGGGCTAGACTTCACAGGATTTGTGAAGAGGCAGGCCTGGGTCTAGAGTTCCTGGATCTAACTCCGTCTTCAGTCACAGGGGTGTTTCCTTTTCAAGCCTCTTCCCAGTTGTCCTGATCCAGGCAGGGTGGCCACAGCAAGGCCTCTGTGGCAGTCACTACCTTTAAAGCTCACAGGCCCTCACTGGCCACAGTTGTGGCTTCAAAATCACTCTTCTTGCTTAGACTCCATTTCTAAAGCCAGACCTCTGCAGCCAGCTAATGGTATCCATGGAGACAGTAGTGGCTGCAGTGTGCAGCCTGGTCCAGGAGTTGGAAGACAGCACTTTGCCAGGGGCTCTTTGGCCTGCAGTCAAGAGAGGTTGGTGAGCACATCCCAAGAGGACAGGTACCACGCCGAAGGACTCTGTGCACAGATCCCCTGCAGGCACCTCCTCCTCCTATGCTGAGATGTGGGACAAGCCCAAAGGGGACTGTCACCAGGCTTGCAATCTCGGGTTGATGCCTACTGTCACTCCCAGGATAGCAGGTCCTAAACCTAAGCAGAGATCAGAACCATCTGGAAGGACCAAGCTGTGTGCCGGTGGGCCTGGCTAGAAACCACAGTGAAAGCCATTACTCTAGGAGGCCTAGGAAGATGGAACAGATGACCTTCCGGAAGAAAATAGAGGTGACAAGCTGAAGTACTAGAGGTTATATGGGTGAGGCTAGAGGGAAGACAGTTGGGATAGAAAGGGGGACTTCCTGCACAGGTTCAGTCTGGAGTGAGGGACAAGCAAGCCATGTTCAAGGGATCACTGAGTCACTGGTTTATACAAGTGCTGGATCAGCACCTGCAGGAACCTAAGAGGGAGGGTCACTTTAAATGCTGTGCTGTAGCATCTGGCTCGCATCAGTACCAGCTCTCCCTCTGGCACCTCAGAATCTACCAGCAACCAGTGATTCTGCGGGCAGCCACCACCTATAGGACTCAGTGTCCTCATGGAAAATTCCTCTTGGTTTCAAGGTGGCACTGAAAGGCCTGGGCAAGGAGGAAGATGGGTGGGGTTGTGCACACGTGTGCATAGGACCCATGAAGACCTCCAGACTCCCTGCTAGATGCTTCACCCCTGGAGCAGAGCATCACCACTCTCAGTGGGGTTTTATGACCCCAGAGCCCATAGTACAATAACTATAGTTGACAACAATTAATTGATCATTTCAGATGACTGGCAGAAAATATTTTCGCCTGTTCCTAACAGAGAAAGATCGGTGTGTGTTAGGTGATGGGTATGCCAATAAGCCTGATTTGATCGGTACACACTTGTACATGGATTGAAATCTCACACGTAGTCCGTAACCTAAATTTAAACCTTTTAAAATTTGCTATGCCTAGGTAATACCCCTGAATCTGCATGTAACAAGACCCCAGAATGATGTAGGCACAGGGACACGGGGTCACATGCAGAGAATTCAGTACCAAAGTCTAAAACTGGGATTATGGCTCAGTGGGGACAGGGCTTACTCTGCAAGCATGGTGACCTGAACTGTGACCCCCAGCACCCGTGTGAAAAGCTGGGTGTGGGTGCCAGCTGCTCTTAGGTCAACCTAAGACACAAATTAGAGTTATCTGAAAGGAGGTAACCTGAATTGAGAAAATGTCTCCATAAGATCCAGCTGTAAGGCATTTTCTTAATTAGTGTTTGATGGAGGAGGGCCCAGCCCATGGTGGGTGGAGCCATCTCTGGGCTGGTGGTCCTGGATTCTATAAGACAGCAGGCTGAATAAAGCCATAGGAAGCAAGCCAGTAAGAGGCACCCCTCCGTGGCCTCTGCAGCAGTCCCCCGCCTCCAGGTTCCTGCCCTGTTTGAATTCCTGTCTTGGCTTCCTTTGATGGTGAACTGTGATGGGGAAGCGTAAGCCAAATAAGCCCTCTCCTCCCAAGGTGCTTTGCTCATGGTGTTTATCACAGCAATAGAAACCTAACTAAGACAGGGTGGACACATATACCTGTAATCTTCGTGTAAGAGGTGGAGACAGGATGACCCCGGGAGCTCTAGTTTCAGTGAGAGATCCTGTTCCAGAAAGAGGTGGAGAGTGATGGAGGAAGACCAACCTCCACCTCTGGATTCCACAGTCATGCACGTCTCTCTCTCTCTCTCTCTCTCTCTCTCTCTCTCTCTCTCTCTCTCTCTCTCTCTCTCTCACACACACACACACACACACACACACACACACACACGTGCGCACACACACACACTGCCCTAGAGATTCTTACAGACGTGCCTGGCTCAGTGTGGCCTTGGAGCTTTGACCCTGCCCTCTCTGATGAACTTCCTAGTTTGGGCACCAGACTGGTGCAGACAGTCTCAGGACCCAGGACTGGTGCTGATGGCAACACAGCATGGTGGACAGCCCCCCATGGGGGGCTGGGGTCTCTGCAGCATGAGTTCCAATCCTGACTCATGCCAGTTCTGTGGCCTTGACAGATGGTTTTCTCGCTTTTCCTCAAGAGCACACCGGGAACAATCACAGCCCCTTTACAACAGAAGACTGTGATTAATTAGGGTCCCAAGGGTCTTAGTTAACATTTAGGCCATGGACCCTCAGTTTTATCCCTCAGAAAGCTGAGACATCTCTGGGCCTCAGTTTCCACACTTGTAAATCAAGAGAGCGAATGGGTAAGGGCCTGCCAATCTTCAGATATGTGCCCCAAGGAGCAAGTGCTGAAAACTTAATGCCCAGGGCGACTATACTGGGAGGTGGGCACCAGTGTTCAAAGAGTGGTCAATGCCCCTACTACAGGAGTTCATTCCTCATGAAAGGACAAACTCAGTCCCATCTTGCTGTCCCTTGCCCAATTGGCTTCTGCCAAGGGATGACACAGCAAGGGTGTCCCCAGATACATCTTTTTGATCTTGTGCTTCCTGGCCTCTAGAACTATGAACCAACACATTTTTGCTCATTAAAAACATCCCAGTCTAGGGCTGATTCAACAGCCCTGCTCTTCCAGAGGACCTGAGTTCAGTTCCCACCACTGACATCAGATGTTCAAGGCCTGTGACTGCAGCTCCAAGGGACCCAACGCCTCTTCTGGCCGCCACAGGCATTTGCAGTCATATGTACATATACTTACACAGACATACAATTTAAAAATAATTTTTAAAAATATAAACAACAACAATAATTAAAAAAAACTTCCTGGACTGAGGTATTCTGAGATAGTAACACAAAATAGGCTATAACTGGGGCCTTTTTTTTTTTCCCCAACACAGTGGTTGTTTCTGGTGGAAATCCTGTCCTACCTCTCTCTTCTGCCTCTCCATGTAATTACAGCCCCAGCTCCTACCTCCAGAAGTCCCTTCTCTCTGCCTGCTCCACCTCCTCAAACATTAGTTTTGGCTCAGGGGTCACATCTGTAGGAAGCCTTCCTTGAACCATCCCTTCCAAACCCAGGTTAACCTAACCTTCAAATCCCCAAAGCCCTTAACTGCACAATGGACAATCTCCAACTAGATGGGGACAGTGGCTGGAGATGCTCTCCGTGTCTACCTTGTAATCACACTAAGTATGCGCCTGTGGGATGACAGCTGGAACCGTGTGGCCAGGATTTACAGCTAATTTTTACTCCCAAAGCCTAACCATCTCTAGTCAGCTCCATGTGTGGAAGGTGAATGGAGCAGGAGGGGAGGGTCCCACTTATCCAGACAGCTTCCCTCCTGACATGACCTTGATGATCCGATTGCTGGACAAACAGAGCATTTTAGATGCGCAAAGGTCAATGATCTCTGGGTCTGGGTGAATCTCACTTCCAGCCACAGGGCCAGCCTCAGCTGAGAAAGTGCTTTCCCTCCTCCTGTCGCTCCCTGGGATAGGAAGAGAACAGGCATGGTCTCCAAACCACCAGAAAAGGAATGTGGGCAGTGTCCTCTGAGATTTCCTTGGCACTTGGGTGGGGGTCTTGATAAATGTTCATACGAGATAAAGGAATCACCCAGCTTTACAAAGCTGGATTCAACACTGTGGTTTCTGACTTCTTTTACAAAGCCTCTTTCCTCTGCTCTAGGGGTTCACTATCTCACCTCTAAAGGATTTACACTTCCAAATGTAGCAACTTTCCATGGTCCTCTGCTCACACATACACATCTTTTCCAGGACCAGCCCTGGTGCCCAACCCATGTCCTGGGAGCACATTTCTCTGCAGCCCAGAACCTTCGCTGCCTCTGGTTTCTGAATGGCCAAGGGACAGGAATGACTGTATGTATCCATGGGCAAGGTCCCTTCCCTCTAGCTCTGGAGAGCTTGCTAGCTCCCACTCTACTGTAGGAGCAAACTGAGAGCCCCCAACCCCAAATAGTCCTCACTTAGGTCTCAGTGGGAAACGCCAAGAGAGCTAAGCCGGGTACTTCACACCTAAGATGCTTCTAAGTCAAGTGGGGACATGTTGTGGATTATTATTTTAAGATGTGTTATATTCATTTATGCTGTGGAACATTTGTTTTAATGATGCAGAGACGCGTTATATTCTTTTATGTTGCATTTTTTAACTCTGTGAAGCTGTGTTACTTTGTCTAAAATACCTGATAGGTCTAATAAAGAGCTGAATGGCCAATAGCAAGACAGGAGAAATGATAGGTGGGGCCGGCAGGCAAAGAGAATAAATAGGAGAAGAAAAAGAAAGATTGGGAAATGAGAGATGGAGGAGCGAGAGAAGGAGGAGGACTACAGGGGTCAGCCATCCAGCTACACAGCAATTCAGGGAGTAATAAGTTAAGAAAGGTATACAGAAGTAGAGACAGGTAAAAGCCCAGAGGCAAAAGATAGACAGGATAATTTCAGAAAACCTGTCAAGAGGGGGCTGGAGAGATGGCTCAGTGGTTAAGAGCACTGACTGCTCTTCCAGAGGACCCGGGTTCAATTCCCAGCACCCACATGGCAGCTCACAACTGTCTGAAGATCCAGTTGCAAGGGATCTGACACCTCACACCGATGCACATAAAATAAAGTTAAATAAACCATAAAAAAATATATATATATATAAAGAAAACCTGTCAAGAATCAAGCCAAGCTAAGGCTGGGCATTCATAAATAGTAGTAAGTCTCCATGTGTACTTATTTGGGAACTGGGTGACAGCCCCCCCCAAGAGTAAAGAGCAAAAGAATAAAAACAAACAAACAAACAGCCAAGCTGAGCTGTGCCACTTAACACCAGATCTTACGCTTTCATTAGCCTATGTGTGTGTGTGTGTGTGTGTGTGTGTGTGTGTGTGTGTGTGTGTATTATATAGATATATTTTATTAATGTCTACATTTTTTCTCTGCTCTCCTCCCTACCTCTCCCCTCCTCTTCAACCCTCTCTCAAGGTCTGCATGCTCCCAATTTACTCAGGATATCTTGTCTTTTTCTACTTCCCATGTAGATTAGATCTATGTAAGTCTCTCTTAGAGTCCTCATTGTTGTCTAGGTTCTCTGGGATTGTGGTCCGTAGGCTGGTTTTCTTTGCTTTATGTTTAAAAAACCACTTATGGGTGAGTACATATGATAATTGTCTTTCTGGATCTGGGTTACCTCACTCAAAATGATGTTTTCTAGCTCCATCCATTTGCCTGCAAATTTCAAGGTGTCATTATTTTTTTCTGCTGTGTAAATGTACCACGTTTTCCTTATCCATTCTTCAGTTGAGGGGCATTTAGGTTGTTTCCAGGTTCTGGCTATAACAAACAATGCTGTTATGAACATAGTTGAGTACATGTCCTTGTGGCACAGTTAAACATCCTTTGGATATATATCCAAAAGTGGTATTGCTGGGTCTTGAGGAAGGTTGTTTCCTAATTTTCTGAGAAATCACCACACTGACATCCATAGGGGTTGTACCAGCTTGCATTCCCACTAGCAATGCACAAGTGTTCCCTTTTCCCCACAACCTCTCCAGCATAAGTTGTCATCAGTGTTTTTGATCTTGGCCATTCTTACAGGTGTAAGATGGAATCTCAGAGTTGTTTTGATTTGAATTTCTCTGATGACTAAAGATGTTGAACATTTCCTTAAGTGTCTTTTAGCCATTTTAGATTCCTCTGTTGAGAGTTCTCTGTTTAGGTCTCTGTTTTATTGGATTATTTGTTTTTTTGATGACCATTTTCTTGAGTTCTTTGTATATTTTGTAGATTAGACCTCTGTCTGTTGTGGGGTTAGTGAAGATCTTTTCCCATTCTGTAGGCTGTCGTTTTGTCTTGTTGACCATGTCTTTTGCTTTACAGAAGCTTTTCAGTTTCAGGAGGTCCCATTTATTAATTGTTTCTCTCAGTGTCTGTGCTGCTGGGGTTATATTTAGGAAGTGGTCTCCTGTGCCAATGCATTCAAGTGTACTTCCTACTTTCTCTTCTATGAGGTTCAGTGTGGCTTTTTTTATGTTAAGGTTTTTGATACATTTGGACTTGAGTTTTGTGCATGGTGATAGATATGGATCTATTTTCATTCTTCTACATGTTGATATCCAGTTATTCCAGGACGATTTGTTAAATATGCTTTCTTTTTTCCAATTGATATTTTTGCTTTTTTGTCAAAAATCAGGTGTTCAAAAGTGTATGGATTAATATCTGGGTCTTCGATTTGGTTCCATTGGTCCTCCTGTCTGTTCTTATGCCAATACCAGGCTGTTTTCATTACTGTAGCTCTGTAGTCAGGGATTGTGATGCCTCCAGAAATTCTTTTATTGTACAAGATTGTTTTGGCTATCCTGGGTATTTTGCTTTTACATATGAAGTTGAGTACCATTTTTTCGAGGTCTGTGAAGAATTTTGCCGGGATTTTGATGAGCATTGCATTGAATATGTAGATTGCTTTTGGTAAGATTGCCATTTTCACTATGTTAATTCTACCTACCCAGATCTTTCCACTTTCTGGTGTCTTCTTCAATTTCTTTCTTCAAAGATTTAACGTTCTTGTCATAGAAGTTTTCCACTTGTTTGGTTAGTTACTCCGAGGTATTTTATGCTATTTGTGGCTATTGTGAAGGGTGAAGTTTCTCTGATTTCTTTCTCAGCCCATTTATCATCTGTGTACAAGAAGGCTACTGATTTTTTTTTAGTTAATCTTGTATCCTGCTGTATACTGAAAGTGTTTATGAGTTGTAGTTCCTTGGTAGAATTTTTGGGGTCGCTCATGTAAACTATCATATCATCAGCAAATAGTGAGAGTTTGACTTTTCTTTTTTTTATTTTTTATTTTTTTTGAGTTTGACTTTTCTTTTCCGATTTGTATCCCCTTGATCTCCCTTTGGTGTCTTATTGCTCTAGCTAGGACCTCAAGAACTGTATTGAATAGATATGGAGAGAGTGGACAACCTTGTCTTGTTCCTGATTTCAGTGGGATTGCTGGGAGTTTCTCTCCATTTAGTTTGATGTTGGCTGTTGGCTTGCTGTGTATTGCCTTTATTATGTTGAGGTATATTCCTTGTATCCCTGCTCTCTCCAAGACCTTTATCATGAAGGGATGTTGTATTTTGTCAAAAGCCTTTTCAGTATATAATGAAGTAATCATGTGGTTTTTATTTTTCAGTTTGTTTACATAGTGGATTATGTTGACAGATTTTCGTATGTTGAACCATCCCTGCATCTCTGGAATGAAGCCAGCTTGATCATGGTGGATGATGATTCTGATGTGTTCTTGGATTCTATTTGCCAGTATTTTATTTAGTACTTTTGCATCAATGTTCATGAGTGAGATTGGTCTGTAATTCTCTTTCTTAGTAATGTCTTTCTGTGGTTTGGGTATCAGGTAATTGTAGCCTCATAAAAAGAGTTTGGCAATGTTCCTTCTGTTTCTATTGTGTGGAATAATTTGAGGAGTATTGGTTAGTTCTTTGAAAGTCTTGTAGAATTCTGAGCTCATCTGGTCCTGGGCTCTTTTTGGTTGGGAGACTTTTGATGACTGTTTCTATTTCTTCAGCAGTTATATGTCTGTTTAATTTGCTTATCTGGTCTTGATTTAATTTTTGTAAGTGATATTAATCTAGAAAGTTGTTCATTTCCTTTAAGTTTTCCAATTTTGTGGAGTACAGGTTTTTGGTATATGATGATTCTCTGTATTTCCTCCATGTCTGTTGTTATGTCCCCCTTTTCATTTCTGATTTTGTTAATTTGGATATTCTCTCTCTGCCTTTTGGTTAGTTTGGATAAAGGTTTGTCTATTTTGTTGATTTTCTCGAAGAACCAACTCTTTGTCTCACTGATTCTTAATATTGTTTTTTTGTTTCTATTTTGTTGATTTCAGCTCTCAATTTCATTATTTCCTGCTATCTAGTTCTCTTAGGTGAGTTTGCTTTAAAAAAAAAAAGCAAACTCTAAAGTTCTAAAGTTTTCAAATGTTCTGTTAATTCACTAGTGTGGGATTTTTCCAACTTCTTTATGTAGGCATTTAGTGCTATGATCTTTCCTCTTAACACTGTTTTCATTGTGTCCCATAAATTTGGTTATGTTATGTGGTCATTTTCATTGAATTTTAGGAAGTCTTTAATTTCTCCCTTTATTTCTTCCTTGACCCACTGATGATTCAGGTGAGCATTGTTTAATTTCCATGTGTTCGTGGGCCTTCTGCAAGTAGTATTGCTGTTGAATTCTAGTTTTAAGCCATGGTGATCTGATAAGATACATTGGGGTTATTCCAATGTTTTTGTATTTGTTGAGGTTTGTTTTGTTACCAAGTATGTGGTCAATTTTTGAGAAGGTTCCATGAGGTGCTGAGAAGGTATATTCTTTTATGTTTGGATAGAATATTCTATAGATGTCTGTTAAGTCCATTTGAGCCATAACATCTCTTAGTTCCCTTATTTCTCTGTTAATTTTTTTGTCTGACAGACCTGTCCAGTGGTGAGAGTGGAGTGTTGAAGTTCCCACTATTAGTGCGTGGGGTTTAATGTATGATTTAAACTTTAGAAGTGTTTCTTTTACATATGAGGGTGTCCTTGTATTTGGAGCATAGATGTTCAGTATTGAGATTTCCTTTTGATGGATTTTTCCTATGACTAATATGAAATGTCCTTCTTTGTCTCTTTTGATTGATTTTAGTTTTAAGTCTATTTCGTTAGATATTACAATAGCTACAGCAGCTTGTTTCTTAGGTCCATTTGATTGGAAAATTTTTTCCCAACCTTTTACTCTGAGGCAATGTCTGCCTTTGAGGTTGAGGTGTGTTTCATGTATGCAGAAGAAGGATAGATTCTGTTTTCATATCCAATCTGTTAGCCTGTGTCTTTTTGTAGGTGAGTTGAGACCATTTATATTAAGGGATATTAATGACCAGAGATTGCTATCTCCTGTTAATTTAGATTTCATTGTTGGTGATGTGTTTTTCTCTTCTTCGGGGATTTGCTGCTATGAGACTATCAATTGTCTGTGTTTTTGTTGATTGTAGCCAACTTCCTTGGGTTGGAGTTTTCCTTCTAGTATTTTGTGTAGTTCTGGGTTTGTGGCTAGGTATTGGATAAATCTGGTTTTGTCATGGAATATCTTGTTTTGTCCTCCTATGGTGATCGACAGTTTTGCTGGGTATAGTAGTCTGGGCTGGCATCCGTGGTATCTCAATGTCTGCATAATGCTTGACCATGACCTTCTGGCTTTCATTGTCTCCAATGAGAAGTCAGGTATAATTCTGATAGGTCTGCCTCTATATGTTACTTGGCCTTTTTCCTTTGCAGCTCTTAATATTCTTTCTTTTTTCTGTATGTTTAGTGTTTTGATTATTATGTGGCGACGGGACATTTTTTTTTTGATCCAGTCTGTTTGGTGTTCTGTATGCCTCTTGTATCTTCATAGGCATATCTTTCTTTAGATTGGGAAAGTTTCCTTCTATGATTTTGTTAAATATATTTTCTGTGCTTTTGAATTGAACTTCTTCTCCTTCTTCTATACCTATTATTCTTAGGTTTGGTCTTTTCATGGTGTTTCATGTTTCCTGGATATTTTGGGTTAAGCTTTTGATAGATTTAACATTTTCTTTGACTGATGAGTCTATTTCCTCTATTGTATCTTCAACGCTTAAGATTCTTCCATCTCTTGCATTCTGCTGTTTATGTTTGCATTTGTGGTTCCTGATCATTTTTTCATGATTTCTGTTTCTATAATTCCCCCAGCTTGTGTTTTCTTTATTGTCTCTATTTCTTTTCAAGTCTTAAATAGTTTCTTTCATATATTTGATTGCTTTTTCTTGGTTTTCTTTAAGGGATTTGTTGATGTCTTCCAATTTTTTGTTTTCCTTTTCCTCCATTTCTTTGAAGGAATTCTCATTTCCTCTTTAAGAGTCTCAAACAGTCTCCTGAAGTTATTTTTTAGGTCATTTTCTTCTATTTCATCTATATTTGGTTGTTCAAATCTTGCTGTTGTAGGGTCTCTAGATCTTACTGGTGTCATGTTGCTCTTGTGGTGTTGCATGTGTTCCTACCTTGTCTATTTATCTTTTCCTCTAATTGGTGTGGTTGGGGCTGTCTGTTGTTCTGGTGATTAATCTTCTAGGTGCCAGTGAATCCAACCTCAGATGGTTGTTCTTCATGGGATAGTCAGTGCCACCGTTCTAGTTACTCCGTTGGTCATTCTGTGTTCCTGGAGGTCGCTCAGCGCTCCAATTAAGTTTGCTGTCTCAGATCTGCTCTGGTCTAGGTTTCCGGCTCAGACCTGTTTCTGTAAATGTCCCTGGTCTGGATCTGCTCCTGTGGGGAGGTGCCTGGCTTGGGGTTGGTCCTGCAAAGGTCTCTGGCTCTGATCTTCTCCCTCGGAGGTCCCAGATTTGGGTGCACCTGGACTAGCAGAGGACCTTGCTCAAGCCTACTCCCTCGGAGGTCCCAGACCAACGCCCAGACCTTCAGGGGTCCTGGCTCAGGTCTACTTCATCGAAGGTCCCAGATTCATGCCTGGTCTCTGGCTCTGGCCCTCTCACTCAGCAGTTGCTCCCCTGTATCTGCTCCTGTGGAGTTTGCTGTCTCAGGCCCACTCCGGCCTAGGTAGCTGGCCAGTTCTGCTTCCTGATCTGGATCCACTCCTGCTCCCGTGGAGTTCACCATCATCCCAGGCTGCTCCAGCCCAGGTCGCTAGCTCAGTCCTGCTCTTGTGAAGTTCACTGCCTCAGGCCTGCTCTGGCCTAGATCATTCTTATTGCCTACTTCAAGAATCTCTCAGGGACTGAAAAGATGAAAAGTTAAGGACACTTGCTGCTTTTCCGGAGGATCTGAGTTCAGTTCCCAGGACTTACGTCAGGGTACTCACAATCATCTGTAATTCTAGCCCCAGGGGACCTGATGGTTCTGGACTCTGAAGACACCTGTACTCCAGGACATACCCACAGTCTCACACACATGTACCCATGTACATGCTTACCTACGTATAATTGAAAATAATAAAAATAAAATAAATAAAATAAAAATAAATATTAAAAATAATATTGTCCATATCATTAAATATTCTTCTATTGTGATTCTAATTTTGGGGTGCACAGACTCCGTTCAAGATCTGTTAAGCACAGACTCTCCCCACACAATGCCATCCCCAAACACTCGCCAGTCATGTTTGCCAAGCCCAGGACTGCCAGATCTTTGGCTTTTTTCAGAGAGCCAGGAATCCTTTTTTTTTTTCCTTGTGTGTGAAGTCTTCCAATTTTGCAAGGTTGGCAACTAACTCAACAAACTAAAAATAAAACAAAAGCACTGTGGGGACAAATAGGCTCCTCGGAGGTCTCCATCTGCTCTAAGGACGCTCGCTCATTTATAATCTCTGGCTAAGGCCAAGGTAGAAGAAAGGCATTTAGGGTTTATGGTAGATCCAACTTTACCTCCCATTATGCATCTTGGTGTGCTGCCAAAGCACTCACTCCAGTTTCCACTCCATGCCCTGGCTGGTGCCACTTTCTCCACATGAAACACCTGCTCGCTCCAACACTCCCACTGTTTGACCATTCTTGGATGCTGGCCATACCTCTCTCTGCTCCTTGCTGTCTGGAGTCCCACCTCTAGTTCCCTGCTAGAGATTCATCTCTATGTGCCCCCTCTTCCCCAACCAGGGCCCCCACGGAGCCAGCCTCTGCCAACACAGAAAGGTGACAGAACCGTCAGCATCCATCCCAGTCAAGTGAATCCTTCCCTCCCTTGGCAGAAGGATGGATAATTACAGGCTGGCTCCAGCAATCTGCTATGCGTTCACCCCTCGGGGGTGTGTGAATTGCTGTGAAATTCTTATCAAGGGGAAAGCAGACAGGGACTCTAAAAAGGACTTAAAGGAAGGAGGGACACAGAAAGAAAAGCTCTTGCCAAAAAGCTTTGGTGGCGACCTTCCAGCCATGGGAAAAGGAAATGGAATAGCCTGGTGCTGGAAGGCCAAGTGCAGCCCAGCCCTGCCCTGACGTGACTTTGGGCTGGCCTCTTCCATTCTCTGCATAGTCAGGGACATAATTGCTTCTCTTCTCTAAAATAAGATTCTGCAGGCCAAGGTCTTTTAGTGTCTCTGTTTAACCCAGACTTGGGGCTTCCCGGGCTCACTGATAGTGTATCCCCCACCCCCATCCTCCAGAGGGAAAGGGCTAAGCTAGGAACTGCCATCTAGGGCCCATTAGCTCAGCTGCCCCTGCTAACCTTGGTGAGGATGATTGGCTGATGCCCTAAAATACCTCCAGGCCACTGTAGATCTACAACTGGACAAAGCCCAGGACCTGCGTTAAGCTCTCTGAGGTCTTGAGAAAATGGACTGAAATAATTGTTATCTTTAGAGCCCTCAACAGGCCACTAAATCTCTCGGAGCCTCAGTTTCTCCATCAGCAGGATATGAACAACAAATCCCATTCTGTTGTGATTTTAGCATTAAAAAATCCATCCCAGAGAAACCACCTTAGCATGTTAGAAGGTGAGAACCAGCCCACCAAAGTCATCCTCTGACCTCCACATGTGTGCAATGTTACTTACACACAGGCAGTTAATTAATTCAAAGCAGTACATTTACTTAAAGAAAAAAAAATCCAGCATAAAACTCAACACATGTTAGATGCCTGATAAGTTTTGGTCTCTGCTTCATGAGGGCAGCTTGATGTGAGCAGGTAAAGCAAGGTCATCGCCCAGGCAGGGCCACAGACATCAAGATTTGTCTTCAACAGAACAGCAGCGTCAGACTAAAGAGCCTAGAGAAAGCCAATCCAAGGAGACAAGGACCACAGAAGGTAGACAAAGTAACAGGGGGCGTACAGTTGGATGAGGTGACACCCCCTTAGCGTCAGATATTGGGGGCTGCAATCTGGCCGAGGCCTCAACTGTCTAGAGCCATCCCTGAGGGTTAGAACTAGGAGCCAGTGGACAGAGCCTCCATCTCTGGGCAGGAACAGATGCCAAGAGCTATCTAATGCCCAGTTGACAATGGGGAAACTGAGGCATCCTAGAAGATGGGCATTAAGAGGCAGGGCCAGACCTGGGCTCCCTAGCTCTTCCCAGGCACCCACTGACTTCCAGGAGAGGACACCAGCAGGCAGGGTGAAGGGACAGATTCAGGCACACAGCCCCAAGATCTAAAGAAGAGACTTAACGACTGTGGACACAAACATTGCTCCTCCACCTGAACCCCAGTCACTTGTGCCATGCACTCTCCACCTCCAAAAGGCCACTGAGCACCACTGCTTTCCAAATCAATTACTAAATTCCCGGCTATCTTTTTTCCCCATCTGAGTTTATGCGCTCAACACATTTGCTCCCCCACCCCCAGTCTCTTTCTTCTTCTCCCATGTACCGCTTGTCCCATCCCTGAACCCTTAAATCCTAACTGAGCCCTTGGGCCACAGTAGAGTCCCCTTAATTGCACATTTAGGAAGGATAGACTCATTGTGAGACATTCTCTGGCCAGGTCCTGTGCTAGGAGTTGGGAATACAAAAAAGTGTGAGTGGCCCCTCATACTAACTAGTGGTGAGGCCTTGCTACTGCCACTTGAGTCCCCTTGGTCATTCCCCATGGCACAAGATCCAGCTCAGGGCAGTAGCTCAGAGACCACGGTATTAGGTGAGCAGAGAGGCAGAAGTCATTTTTTTTTTTTTTTTTTTTTTTTTTTTTTTTTTTTTGTTGAGCCATTTCTCCAGCCCAAGAGGCAAAAGTCTTAACTCTGCCTCTGACCCTCCCTCCCCGCTAGGGAGGAAGCCTTGGGGTTGCACATGATAGGAGGGCTCTGCCATGAAGCCACATTCCCAGCCCTCGTTTTTAGACGGGATTTTGCTATGTGGCCCATGCTAGCCTCAGTTTCACAAACCTCCTGCCTCTGCCTCTCAGATGCTGGGCTTACAAGTACATATTACATGTTAGACCAACCTCAAGACATTTTGAGCTTGATGAAAAGTTAGAAGTCAATAAACGGGACCTGGCTAGGAGCCTCTCTGTCTCACCATCTCTCGGTGTCTCTCCCTCTCGGCATCCACCATTCTCCCTCTTCTTTCTCTTCTCTCTCTCTCTCTCTCTCTCTCTCTCTCTCTCTCTCTCTCTCTCTCTCTGTGTGTGTGTGTGTGTGTGTCTGCTCTAGCTCATAATTTCACTCACAATCTTAGAAATAAAGGTAAATTCTAAGTCCCATGCCCAACATCTGACCGAGATATTTGCTGGCAACCATCAACAGAAAATGCAATCAACACGGGCTAAAAGGCCATATGATGGGAATTTTCATTGACTGAAAATTGACGCAAGAGTCAGACCTTCTTGACACGACTCTGGTTTGCTCAATATAAGGCAGGATACTTGAACTTGGTGGAAACAGAGACCGAGGAAGAAGAGCCACAGCAGCAGATACCGTGATGAGTCAGTTAAGCAAACGCCATCAATAAACCAATTCTCTGTGGTAAAATGACATCCTTATGGGAGTCACGTCAGTAAGGTTAAAACGGTAATGGGAGAGCCTGAGCAACAAACCGCAGGCAGAAGTGGCCAAGAGAGTCAATTCATTCTCTGGTGCTTGCTTTTAAAACTGCTTTCTGCACAGACATTAATCAGCATTGAAAGGCATCTTATTAAAATGTTGAGAGCAGCTGATGAATACACAGACCTGTGCAGACAGAGGGGACATGGATGGGTGGCCTTGGTTTACCTATCCGCTGTCTTATTACCGGCTGTGTGCCATCAGTGCCTGCAATGAACTGTCCTGCTTCCTCCTGATTTGTGGGTTTTGTACTTTAAAGGACTTGAGTTTTTACACTAATCACTACCTTCTAAATCAATTAATGAGACTTAAAAGGTCATTTATCACCGAAAATTGCAGCTGGAATCACCAATGCTCTACATCAACCTGCAGACGCTAAGGAATTGCGTCCTGCATTGATAATTGTACCCTGGCTTTAATGAAATTCTTATTAACATATACATTATTAATTAGACCATTAATGCAGATGTCATTCTGAGTCACACTAGGGTTCCTGACGGCTCGTGTGGTTATTAAACCTTTCTAATTTGCACAATGAATTAATATTGCATTAAAGGTTCTCTCCACTGCGTATATAAAATTAAACCCTCGCTTTCGACGTCTTGCATCCACTCCTGTCCAATAAGGAGGGGAATAAGAGGGAGGCATTGCCATCCTACGACCTGAGAGCTTCCAGCCTTGTCAGTGACTAGTGGCAGTAGATGGTGAAGGGGAAGCCGAGGGAGTAGGGAGTAGACAGGAGTCCCCACCCATAGGCCCCATGCTCAGGAGAGACCTCATGTTCTTTAATTAGCAGGGTTTCCTAATGTGTTTCAAATACAATGTTCCCATTTTTTTCATATTGTAAAGTATCATTTATTCCTTGTAAATCATGTCAGAAATATGCATAAGCAAAGCAGGGAAATTTTTCAATGCTTCCCTATTCTCTCAGCCTTCAGTAATTACCTCTCTGAGGGTTCTCACATGGAATCTTAGTTGTCCGTATTTAAAAAGGCAGCCTCTTACGTGAACAGAATACTCTATACACTGCCTCATAGTCTGCTTTCAAAACTTCGAATTGCATGAACATTTTCCCATAGCACCGCATACTCTTGTAAAGCAGGAATAATTGCCACATTATATACACCCATGGACATCACTCCTAAATGGCTGTAGAATGCTGGCCACTGGGCAGAACTCCTGACAACAATTATTCCTCATGCCGCAAACTTGGATATTGCCAGGAAAGCTTTTGATAGATGTGACTGAAGGCCATCTTTCGTTGACTTTGAAGGGAATTTGTCCTAGATAATCCAGTGGGCCCAATCAAATGATGCGAAAGTCCCCAAGGGTAGAGCTGTTGCTTTCCTGAGAAAGAAGAAAGTCCACTAGTGAATGCCGGTCTTGCTTGAAGGTCTGTCCCGGAGACTGCAGACTCACCATGGAAGCCCTGCAATTTCCCCAGCCGATTACTCGCAATACAGTGAATTAACCCCCCCATCCATACATGTACTTATGTCTTAGCATACCTGAGGATTGGTTCCAGGATCCCAAAGGATGCCCTAATCCAGGTGCTCTAGTCCTTTACAAAAAAAAAAAAAAGTCATCCTCCTATATACTTTAAAAATGTATTTAAAATGTGTGCATGCATGCATGCGTGTGCAGTGCCCATGGAGGTCAGAAGGTGGTATTGGATCCCCTGGAGCTGGAGTTACAGGTGGCTGTGAGCCACTGGTGTGGGCACTGGGGACCAAACTTGGGTCCTCTGGAAGAGCAGTATATGTTCTTAACCACTGAGCCATCTCTTCAGCCCTTCCCACACATACTTTAAGTTAGCTCTAGGTTAGAATCCCTAACACCATGCATGTAAATGCTATGTAAATAGTTGTTACACTGTATTGTTTAGGGAGCAAAGACAAGAAAAATATCTGTACATGTTGAATACAGACACAGTTTTATTTCTGAATATCTGGTTAAAATTCCCAGATGCAAATGTAGGTTAATGGGGAGTCATAGAGTAGAAGCTGGTGGGGAGATCTTCAAAAGCTGCCATATTGGGTGACACTATTATGGGGTTTGACTGCCACACCCTCCAGACAACACAACAATACAGAAAACCACCGTGTGTGTGTTAGCATGTGATATATATTGAATATATATATATCCCTGCTGGGTTTCTTCATAAGTCTTTTGCTATGGCTACACAGCTTTGTGCATCTGGTCCTGCTGCTAGCTTGGGACCACTGCTCCTATCTCAAGCTGGAGCTGCCCTTCCTGGTATGCTGTTGTCTGTCCTATTCCATCATGAAAATGCCCCAAAGAGGGCAATGCAAAAAGGGAAGCCACTGTTGGGAGGGTATGGCAGTCAGACCCCATGGTGGTGTACCCCAATGTGGCTGCCTTCAAAGATCTCCCCACCAGTTCCCACCCCATGCATCCACATTAACAGTCAGCGGTGGGCAGTTCCTCCACCTCATGCCCACCCCATGCTTGAGAGCGCAGTACCCGCTGCAGCTTCTCCAGCCTTTTCACGGTCTTCTTTGCGAACTCACGGCTGTAAACAAACGTACCCTAACGCCCTCTGCTAAATCTTTTATGCCTACCATACTTGCAATGCAGTTTTCCAGTGGAAAACACAAATAGTTCAAGGAAGCTGATCCTTAAGAATGAGAATGTGCAGCACCCACCTTTAGTCCCAGCACTAGGGAGGCAGAGGCAGGCACATCTCTGAGCTGGAGGAGAGCCTTGTCTGCTGAGCGAGTTCCAGGACAGCCAGGGCTGCACAGACAAACCCTGTCTTGAACTCTCCACCTTCACACACACACACACACACACACACACACACACACACACACTGAGACTGTGACATTCTTTCCTTAATGTTAGAATTAAGGGCCTTTGTGACACTGTGGCTATGTCATAACCTATAACACGAATGGGCCAGATATGTGCCTAAATTCTTCCATTCAGTCACCTTTCTTTCTTGTGGAAAGAAAGGCTAGTGGTCAGCTGGCCACCAAGGTAGACAGGACATTCCAGAAGAAACAGGCTGCCTGAGGACCTTGGGGTTGACTAGCTACTTCTATCCATACTGACCGACTTGGGGAAAGGGCACAGTGAGCTCAGACTTAGTTGCCAGCTCAAGGCCTCAGCAGGAAAAGAAAGCGCTTTGGTGACTAGCCAGAAATTACCCTCGAATTCAAGGTCACAGAATTCACTGATTTAAACAAAGTCCCCATCACCCTGAATCAGCAGGTCTGATAGGACAGCCAGTAGCTTTTAGAAGGCTCATTTAAGGTACCAGCTGACTGACAAGTCTTTGTAGGGCTGGGATATTAGGCTGCAGAGTGGGCGCATGTGCTCAGTCCATGCAAGTTAATGTCTCCCACAGCCAGGAAATCCCGGCAAGGAGACGTGGCTCACATCGCTACAACCTTTAATGGGAACAAGGGACTTTGTTTACATCCTTGTCTCTCTGGGCTCTCAGGGACAAAAACCTTGATTCTCAAGGAAAGACCACTGCCAGCAATGGGCACGCCAGAGGATCCATGGAACTAGAAGCCATCTGGCCAGTCTTGGCTCCTTCCACTGAACCAAGAAGCAAAGAGATTCTCATACTCACCAAAGCCGCTTAGCCCTGATTGCCAAGAGAAGTTGTTGCATCTGGACCAGTGGTTCTCAACCTTCCTAATGCGTCTATCCTTTAAAACAGCTCCTCATGTGGTGACACCAACCATAAAATTAATTTGTTGCTACTTCACAACTGTTATGTTGTGAATCCTAATGTAAATACCTGCTATGCAGACCCCTAGAGGGGTTGCAACCCACAGGTTGAGAACCACTGCTCTAAACCCTATGGGCAATGTGGAGTCTTCCTGGGATTAGAAAGATTTCTATGAGATGCCTTTTAGTATTTCCAGGCCCTGTGGTGCAAGTTCATGAAAAAACAGTGCCCTGTTGAACAACACACAGGAACGTGCGTACAGACTGAGCAGCCTCGTCAAGCAGAAATCCATAACCAGAAATGATTAGAAAGGGAGGGAGAGGGACTGTGGAAAGATCTTAGCCTAGCCCAGCAGTGGCACAGACTCCCTGCAATAGGTGTTCCCCTAGGAGACAGCAGGCACCTCTGAGTGATGTTTTACCAGTATTCAAGTGACAAAAGCCAGTCAAGCCATCATTTCCCAGGCTTCCTTCTGCAGGTGGCACAGCATCTATCTCTGCCCTGTTGACACAGCCCTGTGCTCAGTGGTCTTGCTGCCAGCCTGCATGGCATCTTCCCGCAAATCAAACTAAGGACTCCCCCAGGGCAAGTTTTAGGTGAGTATCTTAAATATACTATTGCTTCCTTTTTAATAACAGTCATTTTGTATAAAATGGGTAAGTTTTTCAACCGTGAGAGAATACTTGAAATACAAAGAACTAGCTCTGCACTGAAGATTTGCATGCCGTGTGCGTATATCAAACCAGAACAGGGCGGTGTGAGGAGTCTTGCATGGTAGCTCAGGCTGGCCTGGAACTCAGAGCTATTCTCCTGCCTCTGCCTCTGCCTCAAGAGTACTGGGATAATAGGCACGAGTCACTTTACACGGCTTTATGGTGTCATAAATGAAATAGAAAAATGTAATTTTGGGCTGGAGAGATAGCTTAGAGGTTAAGAGCATTGCCTGCTCTTCCCAAAGGTCCTGAGTTCAATTCCCAGCAACCACATGGTGGCTCACAACCATCTGTAATGGGGTCTGGTGCCCTCTTCTGGCCTGCAGGCATACACACAGATAGAATTTTGTATACATAATAAATAAAATATTTTAAAAATGTAATTTTTATTCATAGTTATTTGAAACAGGCTGTAGTTACTTGTCATAAAATACTTAAATACCATGAATAGGACCACCCTTGTGGCTATTCCAGGGGGCATCTGCTTGCACACCTTAAATACCATGTAGGGGACCACCCTTGTGGCTATTCCAGAGGGCATCTGCTTGCACAACTTTTATCTCCAGCTCTTTCAGAGGCAGCGAGGTGGGCAATCATGATGGCTCATGGCTACCTCACTTCTGCCCACAGCTCTTGCCTTCTGCCCTGAGAGCTTCTTGCTGTGGTTGGGTGACACATTCTGAGGAGCTTGCAAACTTCAAAGGACCAGAGAATTAACCTCTGGTAGGCCAGCAGCCTTTGGCTGATGGAGGACTGACACCTGTGGGAAATAGTCCTCCTGCCCCCAAGTGTATAGAGCACAGCTGACTGAAAGGTCCCAGGAAGATAGGATGCAGGTGCCCAGAGAGGTGGCCACCTACAGCTCTATACTTTCCTCTTTCTGCTCTCGGGGGCTGCTTTCTCAAAATGAACCACCAACCAACAAACTCACATTTCACCTTTTTAGGAAAACTGAGGCTAAGACATGCAATCCACTTTCAAATTATACTCAAAAACCAACTAATCAGCAGGGAGTGGTAGCTCATACCTGTAACCCTAGCAGTCATGAGGTGGAGGCAGGAGGTTTCGGAGTTCAAGGTCAGCCTCAGCTACACCCAGAGTTCAAAACCAGCCTGGGTTATGCAAGACATTGTTTCGGAAAAATCAAAAGTAAGAAACAAAAGTTGTCATTATTCTAATGCCCACTTGCGTCGATATCTTCTTTTTCCTTGAAATGGTGGCTAGATTTGTCAGTAATCTTAAATGAGCTTTGAAAGAAAGAAAGGAAAAAAAAAAGAAAGAAAGGAAGGAAGGAAGGAAGGAAGGAAGGAAGGAAGGAAGGAAGGAAGGGAAAGAAAGAAAAGAAACAACTATGTTCCCTACTGGCAGTCAATGTGGGCAAAGTTAATTACTCTGAAAGCTAGGAGAAAGTGTTCAGAAACATATTTGGTGAACTGCAATGCTAAGTGTTAGCAGGAGCATTTAGAAAATAGTTTAAGATTTTAACTCCTCATAGGTCAGTGCCCATCAATGACACAGTAGCTGATTTCAGTGGTGAGATTTCCATGTGGCTTCAAGCAGAAATCTGTAGTTCAAGTTCATCGTCATTCTTCAGATGACACATGCCGCTTAGGAGAGTCGGTGCTTCTCACACTGTGAACCGCTCTTCTAAAATAGTGTCGTATCCAGTATTTCCTAGGAAAAAGTTGATCTAGGGGCTGGGGATGTCGCTCCATTGGTAGAGTGCTTACCCAGCATCAAAGCATGGATTCAATCTCCAGTATCAAATAAATCCAATCAGGGAGTACAAGCCAACAGGTGGGGGGCAGGAGCAGGGGGCACAAGCCAGCAGGTGGCGTGCAGGAGCAGGGGATAGAAGCCAGCAGGTGGCGTGCAGGAGCAGGGGATAGAAGCCAGCAGGTGGGGGGCAGGAGCAGGGGA